>VXAU01003549.1:0-16001 GCA_013399695.1 Formicarius rufipectus | reverse complement strand
GGGGGAAGGGCGGGGCGAGGGGCGGGCACGCGCGGACGAGGGGCGGGGCGCTCCTCACGCCCCCTCAGCCCCCCGACCCGTCGGCCCCACGCACCGCCCGCTGTGGGGGCGCCATGTTGTGCCTGTGTGTCCGCCCATCGCACTCTCTCTCCGTGTGTCCGCAGGGTCCGGCCCCCGCCCCGCCACCCCCGGCAGCATTGATCGCCGGCTGCCGCTGGGAACCGGCCGGCCAGAGACCGGTCCGGGCCAGCGGTGCTGGTGGAGCGGTTCGCGTCACCCCGCGTGTCCCCGCCCGCCCCTCGCAGCCGCCGCCCCACACCCTCACGGGTCCCGATGGTGTCCCCGCATCCCGGTTTGGTTCCGTGGTGCCGTGGGATGGGCCTTCTCTCTGCCTGTGCTGGCAGGAGGCAGTTCGTGTGTCTCGTTTTACCATGGGAACACCACAACTAATCCTTCGAAAGGCATCCCGTCCCCGTTCCGGAGGAAGACCCGGCCGGTCACTGTGCTGGGGAAGGGCTGTGCGGGCCACACAAGGTGTGCCTGAGTGACCCTGCCCCGGCTGCGGACCGCTCCACCTAACGCAAAATAGAGTACGAGATTAGGAAGGAAAACAAAAGAAGTGAGAGTCTTAGTCTCTTCCAACACTGCTGTTCTTGAAGTGAGCCTGTGCTCTCACAAGTTAAAAGACAAACCCTCATGTTACCTGTTCAGTCACAAAAGTACAGTACAGGTATGTTCTTTGGAGGAAGAAGTACATCATTTCCAGTTATTTCATTTCCATGGTACATAAATTTAAGTGCTTCATATCTAGAATATTGGAAGTACATTTATCTTTTTATATTAGTTTTTCCTTGTTTCCATATGTACAGTGTTTTGACATTTCTATGCATAGAACTAGTTTAAAGTATTTATCATACTGAGATTTTGTCACTCTGACCATATCATATTCAACATGCTTTGTTGAATGCTGCTGGTAGGGTCAAATCATCCCATCAGCAAATCTGACTACAAACCACTGATTTTATTAGGAAGAAAGTGTGTACATAACAAATAAATATATATAGCCTTCCTTAAGTCATCATTTGGGGATGCACTGCTTGATGCCATATTTCAAATAATCATAATTGATCCTGAAAGATGATCTGTTTGTTTTTGTTTTTTTTTCCTGGATATAAATCCCAAACTCATTAGCCAAACCTGTTTAATCTTTACGTGCTGCTAGTGGGTTTTTTAATCTAGCAATATTTAGTCAGTAAGTTACTAGGTCACTAACAAATCCAAATATAAACAAATATGTTGAATTAATTTTTATTTTCTGCATTGCTTATTTCTAAAGCTTTCTCCTTCGCTAATTTATAGGAAAACAGCCTGATCTCTCTGAACATGAACAGAATATTTTAATCTTTACTAGTTGAAAACATTTTAAAGCACAAAGAAGCATTTAAGTAATTTAATGCTCTCTTTCAACAGCAATGTAGTGTTCCTAAGCATTTGACATAGCAAATTCATAAACAAATCTGCTGTTTCTAAACAGATCAGAAAACTTGTTCTGAGTTTCATACAAGTTGCTATTTCTGGTTTAACTGGTATCCACTGGAGAATTTGAGGGTTTGTGAGGGATAAAGGAATGTCAAGGTTGTCCTTTTACACAATATGGCTGTAATTTGATTTCACAGAGTTACAAATATTGGTTAAAAGCACAAAGGAAACTAGAAGGAAAATGCAAGACTAAAATCTAAAATGGAAGACTAAAATCTGCAGGAAAAAAGAAGTCGAGGCAGAGCTGGTAGGTCAAAGCCAAGGAAGAAGAGCAACTGAGTAAAAAAAAAAAAGGTTAATTCTGCAAGAATGACAGATATGCCTTGTAGCTTTTAAGAAGCATGAATTGTGAATTATCCATTTCAAATGCAGGGGAATACAAAATATACGAGGTGATGCATTACAATACATGCATTTTCTGTCTTTCTAGAATTGCCACCTTTGGACTAAGCTTCGAAATAAATTACAGTAGTTTTCCTGTGAAGACTTCATTATATATGACAGTGTAACTCATCAAAGACACCAGTGCCTGGGATGAAAACATGAACCCTCAGTGGAGTGCCAGTGCATGACATTCTGATGTGCAGCAGGTTTGTTACAGAGGGCTCCTGGGCAGTAGTGCAGCAACAGAGTATCAGTTTGCTGCAGGGTATGAAGTGCCATTCCAACAGTTACCTATTATTGCTGCCCTCCATCTAGGGATTTTTTACATCTGCCATAACAATGGTGTGTTGGAGTTACGCATAGACCTTTTATATGAGTGGACATAATATATTCCTGCTGTTTTCAGAGACATCAAGAGGCTTCACAATGATCATAGGCTCTACAGCTGCAAAGATGTCTTACACTACATTAAATGATCTGGTATATTGATTTGAAAGAAGACTTGAATAGATCCAGGCCTTTTCTCTCCATAATGAGAAAGCAAACAACCACCCAGAATTTAAACAGTTTAGAATGAAAAGATAATCCAGCAACTCTATTGAAAGGTCTGATAACAGACTGGCTTACTAGGGCAGTTCACTTTCAGCTCTTTTATTTCAAACTACAGAGTAAGCAGCTGTTCAAAATGACAGCTATCTCAAAATACTTGCAGATACTGCAAAATAGTCTGGAGTATATTTTCCTTTTTTTTTTTTTTTTAATTGTCTACACACTCATTCCCATATTCAATCATTGAATCACTTTTTCACTTAGAAAATAGGGATCTTTGTCACTCTAACTGGATAGGTCTAAATGATGTGCCAGGAGTAACAGTTCTAAGCTCTGCACCTTTATAATCTAGAGTTTAAGTATTTATGTTCACATGCATCAGACTGACTATACCTAGTTCAGAAGCCTGTGTCCCAGCAATGCCTGCAGTGGGCATGCCTGAGATTTCGGAATATATTGCCTTTTTATGTTCAGGGGATATCCACAGAATGGGACAAATATTCAATATCCTCAGACATCTTTCAGGTCTGATCTTTTGGCGCAAAGAGAACATATATGAAAAAACGTGTGTAAATAATCTCTCCACCCAACCATCCATCCACTCATCCTAAGAGACCAGGAGGGTGAGACACTGAGTTGTCTGAGGGCATGTAGCCCAACCTCTGTTCTGTGCTTTGCCTTCTGCAGACTCAAAATCTATTTTGCTCTGTCCTACCACTTCCTGATGGCAAAATGAAATTAGTGTTGTGGTTCTGGAAAAATAACACTTAAAAAGTAGGTTGAGTTAGTCTGTTATATGAGAAGTAAGATGGAGTATCCTTTAATCAATAAGAATTGCAATAAATTGATGTTTTGTCTATGTGCAATACTAATTTATGCTTAGTGCGCAAGCAAAAATGAAAAAAGCAACAAGATTACATTTTTTTATTAAAAAATCATAAAATTTTTTAATTGGGATGAATTGCATGCACATAACATACTGTATGTTCTGCAGCATAACAAATACTGGCTCTGTATAATTTTTGTCTTTATTAATCTGGCATTTGTCCTCAATTTCTTCTTTCTTTTAATTGCTGCCTGGGTATTACAGTCTTTGAAGAGATGAACAGCATTACAGGTTATTTTGCTGAATCAACATCCTAGAAAATGTGCTTTATCATCATGATATGGACATTTGCTGATTATTGCACTGAACTTAAATATCAAAAGCTGCAAAAAGTATTTTCAAGTTTTCCTTCCTATTTCCTCACATCTTCAAGTGCAGATTAAGGACAGTCATTATTTTTGTCTTGTGAAGTCAACATCTCTTATCCTGATCTCATGCAGTGTGTTCTTCATAGAATAAGGTAACACTGCTTCTGCCCTTGTGTAAAGTTGAATTCATTTGTTTCTGATGGAAATTTTGAGCTCTCTCAATTAAAACAGTAATCCGTTTTCATCTTTGAACTTTACACAGTAGTTTTACCTTAAGCACATAGTATCTTTTAGTGCAGAATTTTGCTACTTTTATGTGTGGTTTGATTTTGTTCAATTACTTCTAAGTGCAAGTATTATATAGCATCTGATACATCTGTTTATTTAAATGCTCAGTATGGATTTTCAGGTTTGTCTGCTGGGAGGGTTTAAGTTGTTTTTTTTTTTCTTTCTTCCTATATACCATGCAATGATCATCTCTAAGTTTTATATTATAGAATTTGAATTTTCAAGACATGGAAATCGTGGGCCCCACAAAGTTGTTTCTTTGTTTGTTTGGTTGGGTTTTTTTGGTTGTTTTTTTGGGGGGGTTTTTTGTTTTTTAAGTGTGAACCTGGTCAGGCAGCACCAAATGTAATATATCATTCTGTGGACATTGGCTTGGACTTTATTGAGTTGTCCTGTGGTTGATGTTACTGATTCAAATGATAATTTGCAAATAAATACTTATATTGGAAGAAAGGAACTGTAATCCAACTCTGTAAGTTACTTCATCATGTCCCTTCAGTGGTGTCTGTCCATCTGTTAATTAAATTAGCTTATTGTAAGCAGTGACAATCTGTAATACATGAAACCACCTGAATGCTACTGGCAACTTTTGCATTCTTGTTTACTAAAGCTGCTGTTATTATAAATGAATTTGAAAGTGACTGTGGGAATGCATTGCTATGGTAACTGTGATCCACAACAGCAGATGCTTGCTCTTCATTGCTGTTATGTATATACATTAAAGCTGACAATGCCTCTTCATTCACTTTTAACATGTGTAACCTAAAAAAAAAAAAAAAAAAAAAAGATAATTTCAAAAGCTGTTCATCTGATGTCAGAAGAAACCAATCTATGAGTTAGGTTTTAGTCTTTTGGTTTAAGTCTTAGAGTTGTTGAAAACTAGCTAAAGCCTTAGCTTTAATGTGATTTTGTGCCATGAGAAGTTACCGGACAAAGTGTAAAACAGCAAAGGCTCTTCCATACTATTTTGCCAAATTCAAAACACTAGAATATTTTCATTAATTCCATTTCAGAAAATGTCTTTATTTTCCATACTTAGGAATTTTTATAGTAATTGTATTCAGTAGTTAAGAACTTTTCCTCCTTTGCCAGCTTTTTCAGGAGGAATCTGTAACTGCGACTTCCATTCCATTTTTCCATGTCCCATAGTCTAAGAACTGAAATCCAGTCATTTGTCCTCTGGTTCTGCACTATATTCTATTTTGCATTTCAGACATGTCTTTAGCTCTAAGCTTTGCCATTCTGCTGTGCCATTGAAATGCTTCCTGAACAATGTGTTTCTTGGTCTGGTGGGCAGAGGAAATATGAAGTGTGTTCCTTACATCAGTAAGAGTAAAATAATCCCATTAATCTTCTTGAAAATATTGTCAAAGAAGTATTTTCTGTTATCCCCACTTTACAGATGAGGAAAATAGAACTCATAGAGATTAAAAGTCAGACTGAAGTCTCTAGTATTACTTGCCAAAGTAGAATATTACTTGGCATAGAAAAGGGTCAAAAGAATTAAAATCCTACCTTACAGTTTGCTGTGCCAGTCCCCTTAATAAAAAAAACCCTGCAAACTAGGACTGGAGAAGGTTCAGAGAAGAGCTGAAGGGTGATCAAATATATAACTTCCTTACTAGTAGCCATTAAGTAAACTAGGATTGTTCAGTTTGAGAAAAAGATATCACATGGAAGAATAAGATAGAAATATAAGATGGTGAGTGTGATGGAAAGGCTGGAGATGTCCCAAAGTGTTCTTCATCTTTTCTACTGCAAGAACTACAAGAACTAATTAGCCCCCTTCCTCTCTACTCTCCCCACCCAAATTAAGGTTGTAGGATCCTCTTTCAGAGCAATGACAGCTGCAATAAGTAATAGAGTTGTGGAACTCCTTGAGAAATGACATTCATTACAAATGATCAGAGTTTCCACTGGTCTTAAGGAACACTGAGCTTGTTCACAAAAGAGAAGCACATTTGGACTGAGGGCACAGAAACTGTATCTGACTGTAGAAATCCCTAAGCTGAAAAGGGTTGCTCAGGGGCAAAAAGTCTGCATAAGTGTTAGATGAAAATATATGTCCACCATAATCTTAGTGCTTCCTAGGCATCCATGTCATGGATACATTTAATGACAAGGTGTTTGTCTACATGGATGTTTAGTTTGGCCCAGTAAGCTTTTCCTTCTGTGTCCATACCCATCCTCACCTTTCAAACTATAAACTATAAGGTATTTAATCTTACTATATTTGGTTTTCACACATGAAACAAATGCAAATATTTGAACATTGCTGGCAGATCAACCATTCGACAGTAGGTCCATTATTATTCTGTTTATAAAATGTTGCATCTTCAAACACTTCAGTGTAAACTGAAGGGCTTAAACACTTGCTTTCATGTTCATTTATTGACTTTTTTTTTTTTAAAACCTAATTGAAAGTTTTCTGCCACTGGGATGAAACTTAGAAGATGTAGAAGTTCTCTTAACTGCATTTTGATAACTTTCAAGAGTAGGGCATGTAATGTGAAATTACTGAGATCATTAAAATTAAGCCATACTGAAAGAAACAAACAGTTGGTGACCCTGAACGTACTTACAACAGTAATGAAATGCAGAACGTGACTTAGAAATAGCTGCCACAAAGGACACTACTTTTTTAATACTATTTTTTTTTCTATTCTTTTATTAATATCACTTATGGTGCATTCATACCACCCCTGCAGCACACACACACGCTCCCATACCCCTGCTAGCAAAACCTTGCTACATAAACCCAACACAGAAACCTTTTAGGAAACTAAGTATTTTGAATATGCTACACTTGCCAAACACTCTTAAAGCTTCACTTGGCAGATAAGTTACGAATTAAAAGAGAAATTAAATAAATTTTACAGGCATTCAAAGCATGTGCTAGAACCATTTATGACAGCTAATGAGAATAGCAGTAATGAAAAATATAGAACTCAATTTTAAACTACAGTAACAGGAATTATATTTTTGCAAGGAGAATAAAATACAAAAAATGAAGATAGGACATACCCTACAGCAATAAATATGTTTAAAAATTAAGGTTTGATATAGAAAAGATAGGACACATAGAAAAGGGTAGATAAGTTCAAGTGTTAGCATAGGGCTAATATAATTGCGTGTTTAAGTAGAGCTTCTGTAATACACTGCAAGCTATTGTAAATAACTATAGTCAAGGGATTGGATAAATAATTATAATCAAGGGACTGCACCATTTTAAGAATATTTGCATAGGAAGGGAAGATCTGAAATTGGTTTCTAATTAGAAAAATGTTGCAGTCAAGCTTAGATTTTCAGAGTAAAGGATTAAACACTGAAAGTATTACCATGATGCACAGGAGGGCCTACATAGTGCTTTGTAACTAAGGATACTTTTTCCTTGTGAAGACTCTTTCCTAGTTGTTTTCTCCTGCTAAGATGAGAACTGCAGTCACAGCCATCTCAGCTGTGAGAACTACTGCAGTGCTCTGGACGCCACTATGAATCCCCTATGGATCAAGCACAGATGATAAATGAACTACTCCTTTTAAACACAATTATATCTGCTAAGTGAGAGCATCAAGGAAAGGTGTTAAAGCAGCAAACAGAAGAGGTTTCTTTTAAAAGACATGGAAGGCTCTGAGTCACTGAGAACAGGACTATTACTAAAGGGAATTGAGGTATTTTCTTCTGCCTTAACTTTAAGTGTTGGATAAAGCTTTAATGTCTATGGAATTGAGAAAGTCCACAAAAGGTAAAACGAGGATTTTACATTTTACAATAGTAGATCAAACTAGTTTCATTATTCATATATGAAAGAGAACACAGAGATACAACCTGGAGAATAATAAACCACACATGGCTATACAGATTTTTAAAATATTGTAAAGGCCATGCTTTCAAAATCTGACCACGTAAGAATTTAGCTCAACTCTTTCCTAAAAAATACAGTTCAAAAAGAATGTAATTTTTTTCTTAACTGCTAAAAATGTTACTTAGTTCAGAATCAGAACTATTACTATATAGGAGCTATGAAATGTTCCACATTGTCCAATGAGATGGATTTAGTCTAGGAAAACAAATCTCTCCAAAATATTTGTCTAACAGAAGAGAAACCTATTTCTAGCAAGGAAAAATTCTCTAGAACAATTTTGCCTTGATTTATGAAGACAGGTTTTTTTTCTTAGTCAACCAACCACTCTTAAAAATGCAGTCAAACAATCAAAATGTTTTGGAAGCAGAATTCTTTTTGAACATTGCAGGCTGTTTTACAAGTTTGGAAAAAAATTTTGGTGAGAGGTGAAACATACTGTGTTAGTCAGCACCTTCTAAGTGCAGCCAATGACTGTTGGTTCAGAGCTGACACCTGCTCAGTGCATGGGGGCACAGTTCATTCCCATCTACCTGTGAAGTCCCACAGGTCCATAACCCTGCTATCCCAGGGTCCTATAACAAGCTGAAAACGAGCCTAGAAGGGCAAGACCTGGAACCTCATAAATTAGCTGAAGGCACCCCATGCTGAACATCCTTTCATCAGGGAATGGAATAGATGATCTGACTTCCTTTGAAACCTAAATTAATCTGCAATTCTGAGATTTTTTCCAATTCACAATTGAAGAATAAACTGGTGGTTGATTAAGCAGTGGATTTGGCTTAATGAAAGCGCAACTGTCTGAAATTTAATTGCATGCAGTAAGACACCAAGCTGTATGATTAATACTCCCTTCTAGCCTAGAAACTATGAAGCTCATGAAAATGCTACTCTCCTTCTTAAATGTTACAATGGTAGATATACTGGAAGGAGAAAAATTGATTTGATGTATACAGTCACCTGCTCAACACTCTACTGAGGTTTTGTTGAGAATTAAGTATCAAATTGCTGTCAAGTTGGCATAACTTAAAAGCCAGTTCTAGCTAGTTTTTACTTCAGCCAACAGTTTCACACATGGAAAAACCTGCAGTGCTTACTCTGCTTTGCAGATGGACATGGTACAAGGCCAAATGTTTGTAGACCTTATAAGAAGAATGACTAGAATAAGGAGTATCAAAGGTTAAACATACCTCAGTCTTTCAGGAAAGCTGGTTATGTCCACACAACTGGGTTTAGGTAGATCACAGCCACGGCAAATTCAGCTGAAAGGTTGGTGCTTACTGGCCACTGTATTAAGAGATAATATGCTTTGGGTCTTTAGACTGAAGTGGTTTATCCAGGGAGATTTACAAATGAATTACAAAGTGGCCTAATTTTGTGTCTGAAGTTTGACTTATAGATCACAATCTAAAAATACCTGGTTTCTAGCATGCAACCATGAAAATGAATAGAACTATACTTTGTATTTTACAATTAAAAAAAAAAGGTCATAGGACTGAGCAGCAGTATTCTAGAGTGCTGTTTTATTAAAGTGGCATGTCTTTCAAGTTTACAAATCATTCACGTTTCAGAGTGTGTTTTGCAGCAGTCCTTACCAATCACTGATACATCTTGTATGAGGAAGAGAAGAAAAAAAGGAAACAGCCGCACCAAGTCAAAACATCAATAGTTTCATCCTCTGATTCTGGAAACTCCTACAGAGACAAGGTCAGTTAAATTACATACTTTCTGTACTTTACTCCAGCTGAGAATCTGCTGGTTATAACACAAGAACACAAGGGCTCAAATAGATTTTTCTGCCATGGTGTGCCATCTGGCACAGAGAAGTCTCACAAATGCTGCTTTCCTGCTCAGCTTCTGCAGATCTAGTGATGGGATAATTGTAAGCCCTGTCAGTTATCAGCAGCAAAGTCAGCTTAATGCAATCTATCTGTAGGTATCAAAGTCACTATTGCCAGATGTAAATGTCTCACAGTCCAAACTTAAAGATGTAACTATATTTCCAGGCTGACAATAAATCTCCAACATTGGAAGCACATTTGAAAGTGTGGCAGGACTGGGGGAAGGAAAAAAAAAAAAAAGTAGGGATTACATATGCGTGTTAAATTGGTGCTTAGTGGAATAATGCATTAGGTAGCATTAGTTATTTCACTGCTATGGGGCCAGATTGGGATGTTATTTCCTCAGATGCAAGAGATGAGAATGTGCTTTTAATAAGTGAAGCAGTAACAGAATGAGCCCTCATGCAGTCACCTGCTTAAGCATTCCCAAGCAGCACTGTCAGTCCCTCTCACTGCTGAGGTAATGATGCATGTCCTTATAACTTCAATTGCATAGCATCCTGAATGGTGCTACAATGTGTGGTAATGCTGGGATGCTGCACAGATGGGCACTGTCATAAAATTACCCTTTCATTTGTGAATCAACTCAGAATCCAATCTTAGGTCTTCAGCAGGGACAGCAGAGAAAACCAACTCACTGCAACAGTTCTTTTTTTTCAATGAAATTTTTTAAATACCTGTTTGATGTTGCTGATGAAATCGTGTTTCCTAAACATTAAAATTGCAAAGTAAAAAAATACCTGCAGTTTATAGTAAAAGCACCATGTATTATAATAAGCTGAATAGCCAGGTCTGCTGTTATGAAAAATACCTTTTAATATAAAGATTCCATCCTTTTTTTCCACACATTTATGTATGGCACTAACTGGTGTCAGTCTTCCTCAGTACACTATTGAGTGTTCAAGTGAACAGAGGGATCTCCTTCAGCCCATTTATGACAGAAAAATCACTCATTGGAGTCAATATACATCTCACACTGTAGAGGTGCACAAAGAAATTGTGTGCAATCTCATGTAACAATCATATTTTTGTACTCCTGCAGATAAGATTCCAGCTTTCTGTGATTCTGCAGTATTAGGAATGCCATTCTCCCATGGAATCATACAAAAATGCGCTAGACATCCAAGCAGACAATGTGAATAATTCAAAATACATTGTATACGCATGTTAGAAGACCGGAAAAAATTGCTCACGAGCCTCAGAAATAGAGCAGATTATTCACCACACAATTCATAAAGTTTTGTCCTGCAAAGCAGAAAATCCCACCAAAATTAATGGCCCGAAGAATTTTCTGTATTTCCCTCTCTTGTGTCTTCCAAAACAGACTGGTGGAAGATGTTCATGGAAAGCTTAAGAAAGTGAAACCTCAGCAAGAAAAACAATAGTTCTTTCATTATTCCATGTCCAAACTGACAGAGGAATGAAAATGCAGGAGTCACTGTAAGATGCTTTGAGTACAATGGAGTTTAAGTATGACTTCTGAATTTCAGCTTACATTGTAAGTGGGTTTTCTGTATATAACTCAAAATCCTATCATTATTTGAATGCAGTACTTTGCTTCCTTACTCCTCTTACTGCAAATTAAGTTCTTGGGTGGGGGTGAAGGGAAACCAAAAGAAAACAACCACCAGCACAGCTGAGGATTTCAGTACATCTAAGCCGGCTCAAACTTTGGACCAGATGACCCCTGGAAGTCCCTTCAAATTTGAACTACTTTCATTCTAGTTTTGTGGTGCTAAATTGATTAGAAATTTGAAAAGATAATTGCACAGGATTCATAATAGACCACTGTTGAAAACTCAGGGACTTCTGCTCACAGAGAGCCCAGCATTCCTAAACAGTAAAAACAGCCACTTTGGCCAACAGGCTTGTGTCAAAACAAAGAAATATCTAAATGGACTTTGATCAGCAGATGAGACTGATCATCAGAAGAGAGCAAAATTCATAGGAGGATTTTTTTCATGATTCATTTTAGGAGTCTTCCACAGCTTATCTCTGAAGAGCAGAAGAAAGAAACAAAAATGACTGCTGTGGCAAGAAGAAATGCCAAGTTTTGAGGAAGTTATATGAAGGGAAAGGAGATATAAGTGAGTCTGGATTCCTTCTGAGCGTTGGTCTGGGTCCAAAGCAATGCTACAGAGCAATAAGCATACCAAAAGCATGGGGGTGCACACAGAGATCTGGTGTTCTGCATGTGTCTGACAGTACCTGGGGGTGACTGTAGTAGAAATTTATACAAAATATAAAGGTGCCACTTTCGTTTTTAAGTTGCAATGGCAATGTTTCTCCATTTCATACTTCCCCGTTAGCAAATGAAACATTTTTCATTCTGGCCTAGCTCTTCAGAAAGGGATCAGTGGCAGTTATTTCACGTTCTTTCATGATTTTTTTTCATCTAGTTATGACTGCCTAAAATGGGCAGATTTTCATACAAAATATGCATGATAGAAGTCTGTGAGAAGACTTCCGAGGTTTTTAATTTTACAGCAGCTGTTGAAGTGGGCATGTCAGAGTTGTTATTCTAAGCATGCTGAAAATCAGACATTTTGTAATCTTGCCTGTAACTTTGCCCTTATTAGGGGATCAAGCAGAACTTCTGTTCTTCTGACACAAACTCACAGCATATTTCCCCACAGGTTCACAAAAACAGTGGATAAACAGGCAAACAGCAATCAGTTCCAAAAAGCTACCAGATGAAGGCACAAGTGGCTAAAACTTATATATGTGGTAATTCAGGTATAACCTAACAAAACAAACACATGTGGATGGACACAAAATATGGTCCTTTCCAGTCTCAATTTCTACTTGAATTGGATTCCCATGCCTTTAAAACTATCTCCAGGATACCTTAAAGAGAACAGAAATAGCTCAAAGGCAAAGTTGACTTTAAGACATTCTTCAGAGGTCATTCCCATAGTGTCAAAAAAGATTCAGGGAGATGGCCAAGAAATAACATCCTCTGGAAGAACAGCATCATATCTACCTTTTCAGCAAGGATATCTCTTCTGTGAAGTGATGATATCTTTTTGAGAATGTTTACTCTCTTGGCACTATTTCCACAAAGCAACAAAAGGGAAGCATTTCTCCCGAAAAGAAAACAAATGATCCCAGTGTTTTAAAGAACCATGACAAGTTTGATCTGAGAACTATTTAGAATCACAGAACTTCTATAATATTCAAAAGGAGAAGATTATAATTTAAGTCAGACTTTACTGAAATATAGTCACAGACATCAAAGCTTTGTTACCAGGTTCAGCTATTACTGACTCAATGAAGCCATACTCTGTTTGCCACTGTGCTGAAAGTAGATTCCTTTTGTTATTTACGGACTGGGGAGTTTAGGATCAAACTGTGGTCTCACTGAAGTTAATGGCAAAACTCCCACTGACTTCAATTAGAACAGAATTTGGCTCACAGTCTCATTACTGAGCATAACAATTAAAAGAAGCTTTTACAAGCTGTATTGCTGTGTAAAAGGGCATGAACCACATAGCAGATTTCATTGAACCCAGAGCCAATAGTCATTGCTATAGCAACTGAGGTTCTAACAAAGGTAGTCACTGTCTCTGTAATCATCAGGTGTCTCTATAGCAACTAGAGTTTCAAGAGAATAAGAGAAAAATATTTGAAAACTGTCAGTTGGAAGAAAAGAGGTCTGTGAATAAGGAGGTTGGAACCAAAAGCAATGTAAGGGTGAAACATGGCTAAGAGTAAAGAGAAGTGATTGTTCTGAACATACACAGACAATGGCAAAGGAAGAGAGAACACAGGCCAAGTGCTCAACTGGAGATGAGAGGGTTTTCCCTTGGGTAAGGAAAGCAATATGGCACTCCAAAGAGATATTCCCAGATCTAAATTAGTTATCTACCAGTCATAATTCTTCTTAAGAAAGATTGGTTACTGCTTGAGAGAAGTAGGGCTAAACCTTGTCTGCAACAGGAATTACAGTCCACTGGGATATTCAAAAGCACCTACCTGCAATTCTTGTACCTACATTCCTTTACAAACATAGCCTTCTTTCTCTTCAGAATGGAAGAACGCAAACTCTGCTGCTGTTAGCACAGTGCAATTATGTAGGAATGATGACTAAATGTTCTTAATGTTTCTTATTTACAAATTATAAACACTGTTGAAGTGAAAAAAGGAGCAGCTTCTGTTTGGATACTGCTAGAGAGGAAAACAGCATTGTTCATCATAGGTCCATTTCAGTAAAATATATTTTAGTCTCTGAGGTAAGAAGATAGCAGGGTTATCTGAACATGAGAAAGAGCAGCATATGTAAACATCAGACCTCACAAACAAATACGTTAGTGGCATTGGCAGAACCCATAAAATAAAAAACTTTGGACTAATCTGATTCCTACTGATATCAGGGAAATATGAATTTGGGTGAGATGTTTAACTTAAGCAAGAATTATCCAAAATATTCATGTTCACAGACTGGAAATAATTCAGTTGGATCAGCATGCTTCCTCTGAAAATGAAGTGACAAAAAGAATTAAATATTCTGAATGGGATCCTATCCAGTACAGTTAAGCACTACAGTGCATTTCTTATGTAAACCAAAACCCATCGTTAACCTGAAAAACTGATAAGAGATCCAGTAGTGCTCAAGTCAGATTTCCATTTGACGTGTAACGAGAGCCCTCTAGTGGGATAAGCATTCAGATTCAGCTCATGGAAAAGAGTAGCCCTAGCCATGCAAGTCAATTAAATTAGTTATTTTCCCCACTTTCCTTACTAGCACTTTGTTACAACACAGTACAATATATTTTGCAATATATTTTGGATCCGAAACAGAAGTCAACAAGTTACAATGATGAAGCATAAACCTGAGAAAAACAAAAAACATTGTACCAATATACTTTACCATGCAGCATCTGTTTGTTTGGGGGTGGGGGGTTGTCCAAGTTTTGGGGGACTTGATAGAGGAAAGGGAAGTGGCTAAGCTTTAAATGTCAGTGACAGTTAGGGTGTTTGGTGCTGTGGTGTGGCAGTCCTGAATTTGGCTGCATTTCTGTAGTTGCTATTTACTCAACACAATTGAATTAGCACTGCAATATCACTCTTGGTATTAGCACCAGTCTGGGGTATTAATGTCACCAACCCAGGAGAGAAGATTGATCTCCAAATGTAGCTTCAAGTCACAAGGACCTCCCAACATGCAGAAGTCATGGCAGAATGCTGGTGTGGATGAAGAAGGAGCACCTGGCTGAGCTCAGATGGGAAAAGGAAGCACAGAAGTTGGAAGCAGGAACAGGCAACCCAGGAGGAATATGGAGACATTTCCTGAGCAGACAGAGAAATGCTGAAACAGTTAGAGTTGAGACCCACCAGGGATAAAAGGAAAAGGACTTCTCTGAGTACATTGGCAGCAAAAGCGGCTCTGGCAAATGTGGCCCCAGGGCTCAGTGGGGCAAAGAAGCGAGTGACAAAAGGACATGAAAAAGGCAAAGGAGTTCAATGACCTTTTAGCCTCAGTTTTTATTTCACACCTTCCAGCCTGTGGCAGAATCTGTGGGACTGATGCATTGCCTGCTTTATAAAATACTAAACTTGAACCAGTACATATGTCCTAGCCTATGATTCAAAAAGTGGAACATGAGTCAGCTCCCCAAAGTAGTCTCACACCAGAAAGGTAACTTGAAAACTACCTTTACAATTTTAAGTTAAATCTTGCTATCGAGATTGATTTTCAGTTTATTAAAATATGAAGAAACCCCACCCCAGGACAGCAGTGCAAGCTGAAAATGAACATTAAACCCACAAAAGTTAACTTTTATACCTCCATAATCCTGATATTTAATGTTGTGGATTAATTTAAACTGTATAAACAGGTGATATCAGTTGCCCAGAATTTTTTAAGAATTCATTTTAGTTCTGAACTCATCAGTTAAAATTGTCTAAACTGGAACAGATTAACTCTGCTATAACAACTCATAGAAACAAGCTGCTGTCTCTTTCAGAGCTTTAGCTTCTTGAAGGGTGCTGGCATCTGTTTTCTCATTGAGAAAAATTCACTTGAGCATTTCCACTCTCTCTGAATTGTTTTTGGTCTCTAAAGGGAGATTCCAGCATGATGATTAGAGTGTATTTAGCTAGTTGTTGCATCACAGGGTGCATCAAATTCATTCATGCTCAAAAAGGAGAAGATATTTTCCTGTGTTGATGCAATGCCTGGAGGCAGTGACATCTGAGCACAAGTATCACACCTCTTGGGAGTTTAAAAGGCCTGTTCGACTCAATGTATATTCAGCATAATTAGTATTGTATTGTGATTAGTCCTAAAACAGGCTCCAAATCAAAAGGGGGAGAGGGGAAGAAGAAGGAAGGAAGAAAAAAAA
>VXAU01003548.1:86119-124111 GCA_013399695.1 Formicarius rufipectus | reverse complement strand
CCTGTGCAGTGGATTATTTTTAGATGAGGCACATCGTGCGTGGAACTGGCCCCACCCTCTACTCCTGAGGTTCATCTACCAGGGCCTAGCAAGCTTGGATGGTGACAGCGAGGTCCTCAGGATGTAGGTTTGGTTAGAGTATCCTTCTCTTAGATGGATGGCCTGACAGGGCTAAGCGAGCTCCATCTGCCCAGGTTTGGAGTTAGAGCTGTCCTTCTCCTAGGATGGTTTCTGGGTGGCTGACGAGCCCATCCTACCTGTGGACACACTTTGTCTGACCCTTCAGTTGAGACCTGACCAGCATGGGAGAACCTGCCGGAGACATAAACCACTGCCAGTATAGCTCACAACCTCATAAGGGCACACTCATAAGGGACAAGGGGGTGTCCATGGAGAAGTCTATGCCTATGATGATCAGTTTAAAGACTGATGTGCCTTGCATCAGTGAGACCATAGCGCAGTTTAAAAGGCATTTTATACCATCAAGACTAAACACAAGAAAAGAAGAAAAGAATGCAAATTCTGGGTTAATGTCATGTGTATTAGAAAAAAAGAAATAATACTCTTCATGATGGCATAAATTTAATTATATGAAAACCAAAGAGAAAATAAAACATTATTTTATACCTTAGTCAGAGGAAATACTGAATAACCTGTCAGGGCATGTTGGTTTTCAAAGTTTTTCACAGCTTCAGGCATTCAAAACTTCATTGAAATATGAAGATAGACGGTATGTCATGTAGCAAGATTCCTGTTCAAAGTTTAGTGGTTGTTATTAGTTCCATAGTTGAAATATTATTGTGAACTATGAAATATTTATCTAAAAATTTAAAACTTAGCACAGTGCCCGTTGATTGTATTTACCAAATTGGATCACAAGAGTCAGAGACCATTGCTAGTTCCTAGAAGATAAATTGTTTGTCCCTGTCCGTTTATGGAGTCTGCTGCAAATTATAAGGTGCTAAAATTATGTTAAAGCCAAAACCAAAAGAAAAACTTGTATTTGACAGTATATGGGCATGTTTTTACTGGACTGAGAGCAATCTCTAAAAACCTCAAGAAGATACATCAATAGACCAAAACTTTTATCAGTTGTGATAAGAAGCAAAGTAAGTAGACTGAGATGACGTAGTTTTTAGCCATCAGGGTACTGCTGACGTCCTCCAATGTGAAGAATTAATTAAAACATACCTCCAGGTACAAACAAAAGGGAACAATTTTCTAGTATTTTCTGGTGGGGGTTTTTTGTTTAGTTTTGTTTGTTTTTTGTTGTTTTGTTGTTATTGTTGTTGTTTTTATGTATATATGACCAAGTGAGACTGAACTTGTCAGTACATAACTTGGTTTATCAGTTCTTTCCTAGATGCATTGCAATATCATAAGTCGACTTCAGTAAATGAAGTTATTTCAGGTATTAATTTGGCATCTTTTTCTTCCAGACTGTTCAGTGAATCATAAAATGAGGAAGAAACTAGAGGTGCAGAATTACTTAATAAATCCCAAGCATAAAACTTGTGCAAACACCTAGAGGAAAGGTTTTGAAAACAGCAGGATTTCTTCAGGCTTGCTGAAAATTTAATTTGTCTTGTAGGAAAAAAAAAGTAAAATAAAATAATGGGCCAAATTTTCCAATCAAATCTGGATGTTACCAGGGCGGAGTGAGATGGGTCAAATGTTAGAAACAATCTTACCAGAGAGGTTATTAATATAGTGCCTTTCTGAGACATGATTTGCACCCTGAAAAAACAGACATTCCTGAAAATTAAAAACTTTCCTTCATTTTCATTTGTAGCTGGAACAGTAATTAATTGATTTGTGCACTACTGTACAAAGACAGAGATGAATCAGTTCATGAAACTGATAATGTTTATATAGTTGGTAAAAAAAAACCCCATGCCTATAATTGGAAATAAAGCATTTTATTTATTTATTTAATTTGTAAGTGCATTGTTATATTGTCAAAAAGTCTTAGAATATAGCAGAATCTTTAACTTCTGGAGGAATTTGCCTTTTCAGAGACATCCTAGAAAGATTCTCGGTCTGAAACACTTGAAAGCAGTAAGCATAACAAAATTAAGAAATTAAGAAATTGGCTTAATTTGGCTTCTCAAGAGCATCTCACCTTTTAGATACTGCCCTGGAAAAATATACATGTGAGAAAATTTGCACTTGACAGATAAATTTGCTAGCAAATATCTTCATGATTCAAAACAGAGACCTAAAGAACAAACTCTCTGGAACATATATACATTGTTTGATCAAATTCTTATTATGGAAAAATAACATGAAAAAAAAAAAAGGGAGTTAAAATACATTTTAAGGGAGATTATGGCTTTTTGTGCACCCTGACTTTTTTTGTGGCTTTTCAGTAGATTGTCTAAGTTTAGAGAGCTTAGAAAAATTTATAGTTAAAACAGAGGGACAAATCTNCTTTGGCGTGTCCCTCCGAAGAGCAGTTGAAATCCTCTGCTGGTGAGAGTGATGGTTGCAGTCTGGTGGCAGTCGCAGTCTGCTCGTGGCTCGGGTCCTCTTCTGGATCTGAAGAGAGTTCCCTAGGCCCAAAAATCCTCTGCTTATATTCACTTAGGCTCCGCCCAGTCCTTCCCCCAGGGCGGAGACTAAAACAATGGGTGATTTACTCTGTGAGATAAACAATGACCTATTTTTGATACCCCTGATGGGCCATTAGCAGACATGACCCCTCAGGTGGGTGTGGAGGCAGAAGAATTTCCTTATCTCACAGAAGTTCCAAAACACCCAGCCTGCAGCCTGAGGGGTGTGCTGTCCCTTAGACAATAGCAGCTAATGTGCCATTGTGAGCAGTTCATGGGAAAAAATGGCATAGAGGCTTTAGAATACACACCCACACAGTGACAAACTGACCCTGGATACTAAAAACCAAGACATAGATTTATTAAAGTTCTGTTTAAAATAAATACACAAAACAAGTTGTCATTACAAAAATGTTCCACTTCTAAATATAGACTTGAGAAACCAGCATTGCTTATTCAGAGAAATATTTAAGATTATCTGTTCCTTTTAATGTTTTATAATGAGTTAAAACCTAATCTGGCATAATTTTAATCAAGCGGCAGTGAAGAGAGAATTAGAGCCGAGCCTAATTCTGGATTCTGGACATACTGAATAAACAGAGAGAACTTTGGAAAATGAACACATAATGTACATAACTTTTTCTTGATCTGCAGCTCCAGGAAAATGCATGACTTGATGGATATATTTTTTCTTGTTTATGTTTATCTTCTGTCTGCAAAAACAAGAATATTTTGGGGCACCTGAGGTCATGGATTCTCCTTCCTCTTGTGTCTATTCTAGTGGCCATTTTAAGACAGCTTTAAAACCACTTTAAAGGTCAGATGTAATGGAAGCAGACTGGGTCGAGCTTTGCTGAGTAAGATTCTAGAACTGCAGCCAGCTCTCATGATGTTTATTAGTTTAACTACCATGGAATGATCCTTTTCCTTGTGGGATTTTGACAGATACTTCTATTTCTCTAGTGGTCCCTCCACTTTGGGTTAACAAAGCATCTCACGTATGATTTTTCTTGCAATTAGTCTTTATCACAAGACTTCCAGTCTTTTGGGCTGCATCAGGATCAAATCTAGGAACAGAACATACTGTTTTTGTCCCTGAACCAAATCTTAGCTTTCTGACAGAAAATCCTTCATCTTGACATGTTCAATGTAGTTGGATTTGAGTTTCCGGCACCTCTCTGACATAAATGTAGAACTCTTCAAGCTGCGTCATTGTCTATGACTTAAAGCATAGTCATTGCTTTAAGTAACAAATGGTTTAAAAAGTACTTTTCCCTTTTCAGTTTTCCACTTCAGACTAAAGTTGTCATGTGTAGAAACATAATTTCTGAAGAGTGAGTTTTTGTGCTGAAATCCATATAGTTTTTGAGGCATTTCCAGTGAAGGGAAAACTAATATATGGGGGGTTTTGTTTGTTTGTTTGTTTGTTTTCTTCCTCATCTGTTAAAATGCTAGATTCAAATCTGTGTTTTCCTTATTGGCATGGTACCTCAATAGACAAACACACACACTGGCCTCACTGTTCCTGAGAAATTTATCCCAAACAATGGCCATTGAATGAAGTATGACAATAACACTGACCCTTTTCTCCCCATGATCAAGTTATTTTTGGTAGGTTTTTAGTTATGGAATAAATAGGAAGAAACTTTCTGCTCACTGTAAAGCTATGACAAAACTGTGAGCCCACAGCTTTTCTTTTTTCACTTTATGATCCACTGTTTTTTATTCCTATCTTTGCCACTTTTTCCCTGTATGATGTCTAGGAAATCTCCTCTTCCCCTCTTCCAATTTTCTACATGGATGCTGGGATGTCCCTTCACATACTGAGGTCTACTGATAGAAAATGTTACGCTGACTAATGTCAGATTTCTCTGAACATATAAATCTTCTCTAAATATATAAGTAAGAAAATATACTGAAACAAGTCACTAATATGGTCAGTTAGACATAGAATTTAATGGATCTCATAAAAGCGAAGCTTTTTTATGTATATGTCCCATTTACATTTCCCATAACAGATGAGCTCAAATTAAACCCTTTTTCCTTTACACTGTCACTGAATGTAGAGATACTTTTATGGGAATAGAGGGAATCCATTAAGTTGTTATAGGAATTAAAGTTGCATCTTGTTTAAACTATATTCATTAAAAATAATTTTTTAAAAAAGAAAGTGTGGTTTGTTTTCTTCTTTTTTTTTTTTTTAATATAATGATTTTTCTGTATCAAATGCTCATCAGGATGCATTGGAAACTATTTCAGACCTGCTGTCTTGTGACATGTTTGAAACATTCTTCAGTAACTTGTAAATTTACATTTGTCAACATCACAAAATCAATACCCATTTAAACATATCTGGTGTTACACAGCCACCAGGGTCCCCTGGTTATAATAACATCAGTAGCAGAGGTTCAGGTTTGACAGATTTCCTTTCTACACTATATGAGACTCCAGGCACTAAAATTTTCATTCATATACATAAGTTCTAGAAGTTGTCAGAGTTTTCTCAAAAAATTAGGTTAGGGATGTGTATCAGTGCTTTGTAGACCCGAGTAATGTCCCTGTGAGCTACTGAAATGCCTTTGAGTAACAACTGAATTTTGGATAGAGAACAGAAAGACACACAACTCCTGGCAATATCATGGAACCAAAATGCATGCTTGAAATCAGAAAGAGTAGCTGGTGAATTTCAAAGGTATGTTTTTATCTTTGCGACAAATAGCCTTTAAGTCTATATCATGCACTTATAAATGTACTGAAATTGGGTCAGTGCTAAACTCATGATCACAGCAGCTGAGCAGCTTTGACATTGACAGGTAGCAGAGAGAAAAAGAACAGGATGAGACTTGATGATACAGTGCACCTTGCAACTTCAGTGGGTAGCATAGCAACTGGAGAAATGTTGGAGAAATATCCCCTTGTGAACCTCACGGAACTGAAAATGTATTTAGTCTACAGCACAGCTTTTAGGCCCAGCTTGCAGAATTTTTCAATTTGGTGTTGCTCCAGGTTAAAAAACATACCAGCTGAAAAATGTGAATTGGAATCATTTGCCATCAGTTCTTAATGTAATGACTGATTTCCCACTCTGTATTCAGCAAGCTGCAGGCAACGAGTTTGAAGTGAATCCAGGTGGAAGTAAGCCAGACATGTTAAATTTAAGACCTCTATTTCACAACTCCCCACAGAAACTGAGCAAATAATGTAGCTGAAGTGCTTTCCACACACTGCGTAACCCAACTCTTTTGGCATTCTGATTAATTCCTTGCCCTTTCCTGCTGCACACACTGTTAAAAAGTACACTTAAGAGAGGGAAGGAATTGTAATAGAATCTATCAAACATTAGATGTAAAATGTTCTTGTACTAGTTTTAAATTTAGATATAAACAGAAGAAAAAAACAGAAGTTCATATACTGGTGTGGTAAGTAGTCAGGCTTTTCAACTTAGTTGTTATTTCCACATTTATTGTCTGGTTAGTGCCAGCAGAATGAAAATGTATAGCAGTAATCTAGTGCCCAGAGTTTAGGTATGCTCTCTTCTATTTAACTGCAAGTCCATGCTTAATACACATACATCCTTCCTAAATCAAGTTTCTGAGTATTGTGCAGTGGTAAGTCTCTGACTTCTATAAAACATAAATAATGAGATGATTTTCATCCAATTTTTTTAGCCTCTTATAGTGCACTTTACAACAGTGAACACTTCCAAAGAGAAATGCAATGCCAGATTGGCATGTTGAGTTTTCTGCATGCCAACAGAAATCACATTCTTGCCAGATGGAACTAACACGTTAAATAGATAATTTTATTTCACATGGAAACATTTTAATGGTCATTTCTGTGCTATCTCCCTTTCTATTTAGATTTTAATAAAAATTTGCACCAGAATAGCCAAGAGTGTGGAAGATCTGGCTAATGAGTGCTGGCATTATCATTTGGATGCTAAGATAAATATAATAAATAAATAAAATATACAAACCCAAATGGAGAGAACAAAGCATATATTGTTTCCTTACAAAGCTGGATAGATGGAGTTAAGGAATCTGTAAATACAAAAAAGACTTTGCACCAAGATTTAATAGAAGTTAAAGATATGATATAGAAATGGGGTGTTATCAAAACGGCATAAGAAAACTACAGACTTTAAAAGTACTTGTATCTGTTTGTTCTAGCTGAGTAGCCAGCCCTTAGTGTGTTTGACAGCTGTCTGTTACAGACAGGAGTGTGTTTGATACAGTAGAAGGATACTCTTGGATTCCTTGCATCTGAAGCAGAGAAGGATCTAACATCCTGTGTGAGCACACAAGCAGAGGCACGATTGTGTAATTGCAATAACTTATTGTAGCTTTCTGTTTACTTTGAGCTTTACCTTGTTTCTCCCTGTTCCACGATTATACAAAGCAATAATAATTTCTACTGTTTAATTAACCTTCCTAGTATGCATATTTACAGTATTGAAAAAAAAGATTTTTAAATAATTACATATGTAGATAAAAGCAGCACCATTTTTCATGGGTGTTTCCTCTTTTTTTTTGTGCTCTGTGATTGAGGAAAAATATTTAGGCAAAGTAAAGATTCTAGCTATTGAAATATTACATTTTAAATTAATATGTGAAATATGAATGTATGAAAGTAAAAAGTAGAAATAATTCTAGTTGATCTGACACTTTTGTTCATTGGAAATTACAACTATTTGCATGCAATCAACAGAGAAGTAGTAGAAAGAAATACAAATTTGTGGCCAGAATATATTAAAGTAAATTAGAACTACTCAGATATTGCCTCAGTACAAAAGGACTACTTTCCATACCTAATTTTTTTGCTGCAAATGGCTTATCAAATTTCTGCTCCATTAATGTTAACTCCATTTAATAAACAGAAAAGTAATGCAGAGCATGCACAAGAAATTTTGATTTTTTTCTCTGTAATCCTTTGTTTTGTGCATTTGATTCATATGAAGACACTTTGCTTTCCCCAGCAGTCTCAGAAGCAGGAGATTGTGTAATCTGGTCACTGAGCTGTGAAGTAAGAAGGAGAATAGTATTCTGGAAGTCTAAAGAAGCTTCATTACTGGGAGAGAAATACTTACATATGTTGATAATTTTGTTTATATATTTCTTGTTTTATTTTGTGGTGAGGCTTGTATTTTTGGGGTTTTATTGGGGTTTGGGGTTTTTTTTTGAGTGGATGGGGAGATTCAATGTTTTGTTGTGTTTTATGTTTGATTGGGTTTTTTTGTGTTTGTTTTAACAGATCACATTAGTTATCAGTAAAAAGGTCCTTTTCATGTTAGGATTGAAAATAAATTATGGTTGACATGTCACTGTGTAAAAACCCTTTACTTCCTCTCTTTAATTTCCTTACCATAACTCCTTTCCCGGTCTTATTTATGTTTAAATATTCAGAGGTTTTCTTTAAATTGCTTAAATTTATTAATTTAAATTAAATTTCTATTACTATTTTTGTCCTTATTCAAAGGTACTTTCTCTTTACACTATATAAATTCAAGCTAGTGATTTATCTATCTTTTATTTTCATTGTTTCTTCCCCAGTTTTTACTTTTCCTGTCTTACTCAAAGGAGTGCCTGCTGCTCTGTTAAATAATGTCTTCTTACAAACCAGTGTTCCTACTCCATAGTTACTTGTCTGGAAAGCAGCAGAAACAGTTCTGCAGGTGTAAGGTGGCACCCTGCCCACTCCAGTCCTGATAGCTTCATAAATCTTGACCCTGCCATAGCCCCACAATTACATTTCACGACACAAAGCCAAGCAGTGTTATTCACCCAGTGCCCTAATTTACATTTCTCAAGACAAAAGAACATGCAGACAGTGTTTCAGTGCTCTCTTTGCTTTTACATTTGTCTAAGGGTTAGTTTCAGGTCACGTACAAAAAACCTGGCAAAGGAGGTGGTGGTGATTAAACTTTAAAACAAATTAAAACTATATAAAGATTAAGGAAAATGAAAGACTTAAGCTCACATTGTTCTTGTGCCAGCTGAAATTATAGATCAGTGTATTTTCTATATCTGAAATGAGCAGCTGTTATTTCTTTTATGGAACAGAAAATAACTATTATGTTCTTTTGGCTATGTTTGATGAAACCAACTTTCCCTGCATATACGTCCTTGGTACAAGTTTTATGCTAAAAACACCTTAAATACAGAAAGATGGAACTTGAAATACTCAGAGAAAAGTACACTACTGCCCTGTTCCGCCAGGCATTATAACAGGACTGGGATTTACATCACCTACCTTTAGTTATCTACACTGCATATATGGGCTTCTGCACTGCAGCTCTGTCTGTCTTTATAAACTGAAAGAGAAAATAAGCCCAGTGAGGCCATGACTTGCCTGTGCTATAGATGACTATCCATCATGAGATGAGTTGTGCCCAGAAGTGTTTATTCCTCGACTGTTTTCACTAGAGGAAGTCTAGGGAATTAATCAGATACCTGCCTTGGAGATGTCTAATGTCAGATCACCTGAATAGCCCCCTGCTCTGCACAGGCCAGATGTGACAGGGTTTTCAGTGAGAAAGTTTGGTAACATAAAAAGATCATACAAATGTGAAAAACACAGTGGTTTTGAATACTTGGAAGAGTTTATGGTTATTATTGTCATCTTTATGTTAGAACTAGCTTTTTGTAGGTTTGTGTTTACCACAGCTTCTGGTGTGGTAAACATCTCATTATACATATGAGATGAGAATTCCCTCTGCTGAATCTTCATAAAGATGCAAAGCACAAGTCTGGTCTCTGACCAGCTTGCCATCTGGTCTACATAGGAGATTGGAAACAAAAAGCAATACGGAAAAGACACAGTTAAAAGTAGCAGTTAATGGCTTGTATACACCAATTAGATGAATATTATCCAGCTTCTGTCAGCAAAAGAGCAGTAGCAGAATTTTTTTGAGATATTATAAGGCAGTTCTCTGAGTTTTACTAGGAATTTCTCCCAAGCACAAAGAGAATCCTGGGTGTGAGCCCAAGGCTTCTTTTTTGAAAATTTGCCAGAAGAAGTATGAAGGATATAGTCATAAATTGGATGTGGGCTTCAACACCTTGAAAGTGAATGACAGATAATAGTTAAATAGGGAAAGGAAAATCTGTGAACAACTTCACAAAGAAACGTGCATCATGGTAAAGGAGAGAGGCACTAGGCTGCAAGGCTAGCTCATCTCACTCAGTGAGACAGAAATAATGTGCGAGCAGCTTTTCACACATACATGGAAGCATTGAGGTTCCTTGTTCAACTCCAAATAAAAGAAAGTAACAAGTATGAAGACATTTGATGATCACTTGGGCAAAAATTTTAGCTGTATAAAGTTGTGGAAGGGCAGGTACTATGCAGTAGTACTTAAACATATTCCATGTTCTTGACAAGTTTTTGACATCTGAAAACTAGGAGCAAGCCATCTTTGTGGTATAAATGCATATACCATTATCCACAATAAATGAATAAGAAAGTAGCAGAAATACCTTAGAAAGAAGATGTAACAATTTTGACCTTAATTTGACAGTTATCCACAGGAGGTAAAAGAGGGGTGCTGAGAGTTGTTTGGAAAAGAATTAGGTCTGGAATAAAAGAGATTTGTGACTGCAGCTCAGGGGTGGTAGATGAATGTTCAAAGATCAGAGAGATAGGAGAGTGGAGCTTTGGGTTATCCCAAAGTGAAATTAGGATAGGAAATTAGAAAATCCCTTGAAAGTAAAAAACTGAAGGAATGGAAGAAGAATTCAAGGCAAAAGGACATGTTCACAATGTGTTAACATCTCTTTGTGATGGAGAAAAAAATTGGGAAAAAATATAAAATAAACAAATTGGACACATTTATAAAATAATCCACAAGAAGATTTCCTATTCTCTCAGTACTTTCCATAGATAAAAACAAGATTTATATCCTTAAAATATGCAAAAGTGAAAACATATCTAGAAATGTTCTTAACAGTGAGAAGGATCTATTAGCATGAGGAGTGCTGGTAACTGTCTACAACATGGGGGATTAGGCTTGATGATTTTTAAACCAGGTTTTGTCAGGCACTATATTCCATAACATGTTATGATAATGAGTTATTGTTTAGTCCTACTGTCAGTTCAGCCTGAGAAATACTTAAAATTTGTATAGAAATGACCACTTCTTCTTCTTTTNTATATAACTCTTGTCCATCTATCTGATGAAGATTGGTTTTGAAATGCATCCGGTCTCTGAATGGAGGGAATGTGGACAGAACAAGAGGCCTCCAGGGTTAAAATCAGATAAATGTCCATTCGAGTGAGTATCCTCAAGTGTTTGGAATGCAGAGGATACCATGAGAAACAAACAAAGTCATTACATTCATTGTGAACAGAATTAGACCTCACAGATGTTTTAGTGATGCACAGATTTCTGCATTCTCAAAGAAGATTTTCAGCTGTCCTTGCAATTTTAAGACTAAAATATTCTATTAAAAGAACCAGGGAAAATAAATGAAACATATCATTATTTTTGCAATGGACAAATTGTTGATTTGTCAAACTGGAGAGAGGAATGCTAAGTTATAATTCTCTTTCCAATTTAAGAATGTGTTTAAAGAAGTAATTAGAAAACTACAACCACCCTCCTCTCTCAATGACTTCCTGAATCTTCCTTTCCAAATCCATTTTCTTGAAGGTTTTTCATTAGTTTTGTTTGTTTGTTTGGTTGGTTGGTTGGTTTTTTATTATTATTATTTTTTATTTTTAAGTCTTCCTGGGCCTTATCATAAGGATCATTTGCAGTTTCTAAAAGAACATTACAGGGGGTTATTTTAACAGTTTTCTGGAAATGTGAGGACGCAGTAGGATTGTCCAAATTCCCTGCAGCTTGGATATGTCAGACTTTTACAGCTGCATTCTTCTTCATCAACCTATCAAACTCCTTTAGTGCGTCTTTCAGCAAAGCTGTGAATCATTTATCCCATTGGATTTGGACGTTTTTACAAATGTCAGTGTAGCTGCAGTGTGCAACGAAGCCAATCGTTTAGCTCCCCCCTCCATTATGTGAAAGAATAGTGCATCTTCTGTGTGGACACTATTGATACAGAAGTGAATGAGCCTTGAAATCAAGGTGTGAATTGCCATAGGACTGTCTGCCTCCCTTCCCCTTTCCCATTTTAGAATTTTTCTTAGATCCAGATTCTTATTAAAAAAATCAATAACTCTTGCATCATCTCACAACCTGTTTCTCAGTATTTTATTGTTCCTTAATTAAGAGAGACTGAGTTTATCTTAGTCATCATGGAAGGCAACCTTGACCCGAACTGAAGTCTGATAAATCACACTTCTAAACTCATACTACACATGCTCTCACACTCTGTCGTTTTGAATTGTTTAAAAGAAAGAATAAGAGAGTTTTGTAACTCTGTATGCTATTTTTATAATCATTGCCTTTGAGGAAAACAAGGAAAGAAATTTTATTCTCTTTTTCTCTAAGAAGCATAATATCTTGTTTTAGTGAGATTTCCATCACTAGACTGTGTCTTGCGTGGGGGACAGGACGGAGATGTGCCTACAGTGAGTCAAAAGAGCACTTGATAACAAACCACAAAGAAATGTGTACTGATGAGAAATTCCAGAGTAGTGCTGGATATAACATTTCTGTAAACTTTTTCTCCCTCTTCTAAGATCTTAGTGGAAATGTAAGCAATTTTTCTAAATATCATGCATTTCCTGCTATTGGCATACAAAAATCCCTTACATTCTTCCTACTGTGCTAGTAATTTCTAACCTTTCTGTGGTTTCTAATCACTGACTAGCACTGGAAAATCTGAAAAAATCATTTCCTTAGTTTTGGGGGATTTCAGTATGTTTGTAGAGGTCTTTCTACTCACACTGCAGTATAAGAAACACTGCAAAAGTAGTCTTTGAGATAGAAAAAAAAATTACTCTCAAGATACACAACCACAGTGCTTCCAGTAATCCTGAGGAGGAACTTGCACCCATTCTATCTGCTGGTTTTTGCAGTGCAGTTTGCCACAGCATGGGTGAGGAATATGTACACCTGCCTCATGGCAGGGTGATATGGGGAGGTATAGGATTAATTGTTAACATTTCCTTTTGTCATGAAATAGCTTTTAATGTTTTTCTTTCTCTCTGAATAAACTCCTTTCAGCCAGCAATGCTGTGGCAAATCACATGCTGGGGGGCAGCAAGAGAAGCAGTACCATTTTCTTTTGAAAAATCACCCAATTGTTTTTATTTTATTAATAGCAATTTAGTCTTTCTGGATGTCTGTTGAAATAAGGGATTGATGCTCTTGAACTGTACTTTCAGAAAATGGCTGGTGAAATATATATCAGAAGCAACAGGATCCATAACTCTGATTGAAAAGGTCAGTGTCTTATCCCTCAGCTTATCATATATATATCACTTTTAGGACAGTTGTGCCAAGCCAAACAAATACAGTTTCTAGCTGGCTTACTTTTTGTGCTGTGATCTCCTGTTGATGGGATTATCAAAAAACTTCTTTTTGATTTTATTGAATAAATCAGGTTTTCAGTTTGGTTTTGTTGTTGTTGTTGTTGTTGTTCTATCCATAGCTGTGACCTGTCTGTGAAATCTATTTGCAAACACCCCTCTTGTTGCTGTTGTGTTCAAGTTAAGGTAGAGATGGTGGTTTGGCCGTTTGCAGTCTTTGGGGCGGAAGTGCTGTAAAAGATTTTGTACAAGCTACAAGAATCACTGTCGCTCAAAGAGAAGAAAACTTGCCATGTTCCAAATTACCTACCTCGCTGCCCTAAAAACTCTTCTCTCCTTCTATGGGATTTCATTAAATAAGAAGCCTTGTAATGTGTTTTGATAAGCATCAGTCAGTTGTCCTAAGAGAGCTCCACATACCTGTGCTGGAATGTGTGAGGGTCACTTGGTGACTTGGATTGGAGACCTGACGTGAGCTTAACTTTGCAGAAGGTGACCTAGACCAGTCCTCTGGTCTGGTCTGCAGTGTGACTCCACTGCATTGTGCATGTATTACTGGCTTTGCCATTGAAAGCAGTATTAATCAAATGAGCTGCTCAACACTATTGCTTGTCCACACTTAGAGAAACCCATTTCCAGCCTGGGACAGAACTTCATGTACCAGGATTTAGATTAATGTGCACAGAAACCTTTTGTTTACACTGAGCTAGTGGGACCTTACCCTTCTCTACTGCCAGCCCATTTTTGCAGCCAAAAGATAAATGATACAAAGAGACAAGTACCTAAAGCTATAATGAACAATAGCTGGATGAATGTATGGGGGTCTCCACGACTTTTACTATCTTGTAGCACTTCTTTTGTAGCATTGGAAAGATCCAGGATATCACTTAACAATTATTTGCTCTGCTCTGATGATCTCTTCTGTTCTTTCATAACTTACTGTAAAATACAACTAATTTTAAACAAACAATAGATCTGTTGGAGGCCTTGAAGTGTATACTTACCCCATTTTTCCAAGCTACCAGTACTGATTTTTCTCATAGATCTTTGGAGTGAATCAGAAAGTTACCATGGTTTTACTAGGAGCTAGGTTTTCAGTCATCCCTTACATGCAGAGAACTGCTAGGAAGATTTACAGATTTGCTACTAACTCCTCTGAGTATAGAGCTGATTCAATTAAAGAAATCTATGTGTGATTCAACACTTTTTGTTTATGCTCAACAGCACTTTTGCTCAGAACCAGAAGAATTACACAGATTTCATCACCACTACCAGAAAGAGCATAGATAATTCCTATTGTTAGCATTATAACAAAAAACTGTTCCAGTGCGTTTGATCTCAGTATTTTCCTATGGGTTCGTAAGTTTATTTTATTTTCATAGTTCCCACTTAGAAGATAGGTTCTATCTTTACCAAATCTTTTTCATAAGTCTAATCACTTCTCTTTTACTATACTTTTCACAAAATATTCAATATTTTGCCAATTTTTCATTAAAAAAAAATTAATAAATCCTCTATAACCTTCATGTCTGTGTAGATCCTTTAAGTACTTTTCTTAGGAAAAAAAGGCTTTAAAGTACAGGAATATACGAGCAAGCTGTAAAACATTTGACCTATGATGGAGAAATGTTGTTTGAAAATATCTTCAAATATACCAAACAAGAAAAACATATGTGAGAAAAAATTCCAAAAACCTTTGAATTGTAGACTTTCTTTTGGGAACTTTGGACTCTTAAAATGAAAAAGGAGATCAGACTGTACATATGTGAAACTAATACAAAATAGATTCCCCAAAATGTTACTGAAGACTTATGTCTTCATACATAAAATAAGGACAGAGTTTAATGGAGGTGTTCTTCGAAATATTTGTCCATGCACTTAAATATTATTTCACAGTTTTAAGTATGAATCATATGAGTATGTATGTAGATTTTGGTTATATTAAGTATTGTATTTCCAATATGTTTGTCATGAGAAAAGAAATATTAGAATTTATTTTTCTGTGGGAATTACCATACAACTCTAAGGAAAAAGATGGTATATTGCCCTATCAGCAACTAGATTATTTTTAAATCATCAATATTTACTGCAAGTATTTTTGTTGACATCTTTATATATGATCATGTAGCATCTTACAGCATATCTTACAAACCAGAGGATAAGTAGATAATTTTGATTGACATTCTTTCTGTAATTAATTTAATTACAAATGAAGTTTTAAAATTCATTCTTAAATTCTGTTTAGTCAACAGAAACAACAGGGTTTTGGGTTTTGTTTTGTCTTTTCCTTTCTCCAACTGTGGTAGATGAAGTCTTTACCCTTGTAGTTGCCTGCAGATTTGGCAGTTCTAATCTAGACAAAACAAAGTTTTCTTATCTGTTTATAGCATCCTACCATGCTCGGCACATCTGAGGCTGGTGGAAGTCCCACATTGCTAGGTCTCCTGAGACAGGGGCAGTCTGTGGTATGATCTCTGATCCTTGAGGAAGAGGGAGTGGTGAAGCCCTACAGCTCTTCTGAAAATGTGTCAGTTACAGCTCAGGAATCAGCTTGTCACTGCCAGGACCAACCACACTCACGAGGCAGGGAGAGGCTTGTCCTAAGCTGCACCAGTGAAGTACAGGAGCAGGGAAGGGAAAGGTTTATAAAAATAAATCTGTTGCAGGTAGAACAAGCAGCAAAGTAGGATTTTTCTAGTCCATGACTGAGAAATCAAGATAAATGTTACCAAAATATTCAGAGGATTTAAAATAATCAACTTTTCCCTCTTATCCTCTCTTTGATGAGTATTTTTACCAAGAGTTACAAAGGTGCAGCTCAACAGCTTTTTAGTGCTTTATATGCCTCTTAACACAAATGATAGAAGATAGACTACTTTTTCAAGTAGTAGCTAAACAGCATCTAGACTTTTCCTTTTAAATTCTCAATATTTGGTCATTATTCTTCAGAGTTGTGCCTAGGTGTTTCTTATGTACTTCTGGATATACCTGTATCATTGAAGGGAAGATGGGAAAATCAGTCTCCAACAAAATTATATGTGCCAAGGAATCTGTCATTTTGAACGCTTCTGAGCAGACTTCTCAGATAGTATTCTGTTGCTTTGACAGGGTGATTCATGGAAGCCTTCTCTCCCTCCTCACACAGGTGACATGGTGAGAACTGCTCTCCCCACTGCCCTAAACAAATAGACCTTAGCATGGGTTTTAGCTCAGATTCTCAACAGTTATAGAATATCTGACTAGAAAACATCAATCTCACATTTGAAAGACCCAACAGATACAATTTGTAGGATAGAGGAGGGAAGGAAAATAAGGATGGGAGAGTGAAAGCCTGAGGATTAGAAATATTAAAATGAGGAATTAATAACAGGAAAGGACAGAGGGGAAAATTTTGGTTTTATAAACAACCCTACTTGTGTAATTAGAAATGAGAAGAGTTATTCCTAGTACATGTACTTCTGCTTATCTATCAGAACAAGAGCTAGCCTCAGTGTTAACAAAAAGTCAATACCAATAAATAAATTGAAAGGAGGACATTTTGCCTTTAGCTCACTACTACAAGAAGTTTCCTTTCTTATTTTTGTTCACCCATTAATACATGACTATTTTACTGTTGGTTGAAACCAACATTAAACTGGTTATTAAAATGACCAAAGGGGGCTATGAAACACACATGAATAAAGTCATTATTATTTCAGCTACAAACATGTGGTTTGAAGATTGAAAACCAGCTTGGTAGGGATTTGATGGTTATGTGCAATTCCTCAGGGTTACTTGATCATAGTGCTTTCAATTGCTCAATTCCAGATTTGTCAGCATGAAAGAAAAGCGATACCTTACCTGCCTCCAGGGAAAAGGGAACTACTGTTTTGCTGGAACTACCACCAAGGGTATGAGTCCACAAAGGCAAGGAAGTGTATTAGACCATGATGGTTTGGATAACCTGTTTTAAGACAATAGTACATTCTTATGAGCAAACTCTATGTATTAGATGGGATTTATTTAAAGACCACAAGATGATGCTCATTTAGGTGTTGATGTAAACATGTTTGAGACCATGCAGAAGGCTGTTTAAGGACTGAAAAGTCTATGAGAATATTTTGAGACATTTGATACTGGCTTCAAATAAACAGGAGCATGGAAGGACCTTTAAGTCTTGTTGCACATGCCAAAACCCTCCAGATCAGATAAACCAAAAAATGTTATTGTTACTAGCCCAGGAAATACAGATTTCTATAGCAAATATGCATTAATTGGTTTTTCAAAGAACACCCCTACAATCACTATAATTAGTAACATCCTAATATTTTTTAATTGCACTGAGTATTTGACATGTTTCCATCATGGAGGGAAGGTGTCATACCAAACGGAGAAAATAAGCACAGTGAGGCCATGACTCACATGTGCCATAGATGGCACTATTCAGCATGAGTTGTGCCCGGAAGTGTTTATTCCTCTACTGTGTTCACTAGAGGAAGTCTAGGGAATTAATGAGATTCCTTCCTTGGAGATAGCTAATGTCAGGTCATCTGAGTATCCCCTTGTTCTGTGTAGGCCATATGTGTAAGGATTTCCAGTGGGAAGAATCTGTGACATAAAAAAGCTGATATAAATAAGAAAAACATCTGAGACCTACCTATGCAGGCATTTCTCAGAAGTGATAGATTTGCTTACCAACATACATAACTGAAGATGGATGTGCCAAGGAGCACTGAACTTTCTGTACAATTCTGCACTGTCTTTCTGTTTATTCTCAGTAAATTCAATATTTTCAGAAAAGGCTACATTTTACTGTTGGTGTTTTACTAGTTGCCGTGCAACATAAACAGCATATATGCAATAGATTTATTTGGTTATGTGCAGAGCTATATTAAAGGAAAGAGTCTAAGATGTGCTGAGAGATGATGGTGGTTAAGACCCATCTACTGCCATTTCTCAAAATCTCGCCATCCTGCTGGGAAAGATGGCACTGAGAACAGGTCTTGAGAGTAGCAGGTTTACCCAAGTGAAGAAAGCATTTTGATGTGATTTTTGTCACTCTGAAATAGTAGTCTTACATCAAATTTTACTGACCTCTTAAGTAATTTGGGCTTTTTTGGAATGTGGTAAGTACAGTGTAGTACTCTCTGATAGTGAGTCGTATTGTAAGGGTTGTGAATTTAAGTGATTTAATCTGATGTAGGGGTTTATATATGCAATTTTCACTCCTTTTAATCTTCAAATAGTGGTGAAAAATGATGAAGTGCCCACAGAAAATAGCCTGATGCTTTAGACCCTAAGCAAGCAAAAGACATAATTTAGTTATTAGCTTGTTATGAAAATTTGCACATAGTCATCGAGAGGGACCTGGAAAGGCCAGAGAGACGAGCCTCGGTGAACCTCACTAAGTTCTACAAGGCCAAGAGCAAGGTCCTGCACATGAGTCAGGGCAGTTCCAAGCACGGATATAGGTTTTGCAGAAAAAGGATTGAGAACAGCCCTAAGGTGAAAGACCTGAAGTTGTTTGTGGATGGAAAACTCCACATAATGTGGCAAGGCAACTTTTGCAGTCCGGAAAACCAACCCTCTTCTGGGCTGCATCAAAAGCAGTGTGGCCAGGGGAGGTCCAGCAGAGGGAAGTGATTCTTCCTCCCTACTCTGCTCTCATGAGACCACACCTGGAGTGCTGCATCCAGCTCTGGGGCCCCCAATATACAAAAGATGTGGACATGATAGACCAGCTCCAAATGAGAGCAACAAAGATGATAAGGGAGCTGGAGCACCTCTCCTATAGAGGCAGGCTGAAAGAGTTGAGACTGTTCTGCTTGGAGAAGAGAAGGTTCTGAGGGGATTTCAGAGTACCTTCCAGTACCTGAAGAGGGCTACAAGAAAGCTGGAGAGGGACTTTTTATAATGGCATATAGTGATAGGACAAGAGAGAATGGCTTTAAGGTGAGGGAGGGTACTTTTTAGATTACATATTCAGAAGAAATTCCTTGCTATGAAAGTGGTGACGCACTGGAAAAGATTGCCCAGATAAGCTGTGAATAACCTATTCCTGGAAGTGTGCAGGGACAGGTTGGATCAGGCTCTGAGCAACCTGGTCTAGTGGAAAGCGTCTATGGCCATGGCAGGGACTTAGGAATGAGGCAGCAAGATCTGACAACTGCTAGCAAAAGGGGGATGAAAACAAGGTTGTCATAGGACTTTCAGGGCTTCTGTTTTCGGTGGAGAGGAGCCATACACAGTGCATAGCAGCTGCCCACAAGTTTACACACCAGTCATCGTACACCACAGACACACCTGGCAATCCAAGGTCCCTTTTCGGTCCGGGTCAGAGTTGGCCTATGTCACCCTTCCCACAACAGTCTTTGGAGAGAAGAGTCATTATTTTCGCTTCTTACAGTATCTGCTCATGCTGTTACAACACTCCTGATTCTTTTCCTTTTAAGTCCATGCCTTAATTTAGAGGAAATTAAGAAATTTTTTGGACTAGAAACCAAAGAAGGAGACAAGCTTCCTTTAAATTTAAAACAAAATTTAATTAAGGTATGATAATAGCAAGTATAACAGTTCTCAACTGTGGTGGGCATTGGCAGAGTGGTGTAAGTCACCACCTCTGGAGCCGGCTCCTCCTCTGAAGACGCTGGTTCAAATCCCGAGGAACTCGCTGTCACCGTCCGAGCGTGCTCGGCTGTGGCAAAATGAACCTCAGGAGTAAAGGCGGTGGGGTCAGTTCCACGCACCCTGTGCCTCACCTAAAAAATCCATTGTGCAGGTTTATCCCAAAATCTTCGTTTGCGAAGTCCAGCCAACAACAACAACAAGTTCTCAACTACAATACATCTATATCTATATATCTATTCAAGAGAAACAAAGCAATCAGAACTAAATGACCAATTTGTAATTAACCCCTCTGAAACACTACACCATCTCTGCTCCCATTGGACACAGTAATATTTACAGGCAGCAGGTGGCGATGTTGCTCCTCAGCTGGTGCAGGGCTTCCCCTGGGGGTGGAGAGATTAAGCGTGTCTCTCTGGGATGGGCGGTGTGGAATCGGTGAGGCACTGCTACACAGAGAAGGGTGAGCTGGAACCCTATCTGTGGGCAAAACTCTCTCCTAGTCCTTGGCTGGAGGAGGGATGGTGCACTTGGCTGGTCTGTCAGGGATGGAGCAGGGCCCCCCTGCCACCCCCTGGATGGCAGCTGTCAGTTCTCTCAGGAAAACCTTCAGCAAAACTCCAGGTGGCAAAAATGGCTCTCTTTGTCTCTCTCTCTGAAGCACCCGGAACTCAAAAATCCAGGGGGATTCGAAATGGGAGAAGAGGGAAGGACAGCAAACCTGCAGGGGTAGACGCTCTCTCCGGGGAGGTGTTGCTCTGCCCTCCATCGCAGTCCTCCTCCTCTACCAGCCGAAAAACCAAGTGTGCCTTCCCCTTCACCACACCCATCCCAGTGATTAAAGTTGCTAGGTAACCCAACTTCACCCATCATCTCCTCCTTCATTATCTAGATGTTGGGGAAAGATAGGGTCATTAACTCCTAATTTGTTGGTAGGGGAAAGGAAAATTCTACCAGCTCCTAAAACTATAACTGTCCACAGTGTATTTCTCCTTGCCATTGTCATTCAGGGGATTAAAATAAAGATAAAATAGGAGACACAGGATATTTCATAAACCAGTATCTGATTCCTCCTTAGCTTTAGGTCAAGGCATATTACTAGACATTCACAAAGATGTGAAAAAAATGCTGGTTTTACACTGTGGTTGAGCCCACTTACTGTCCACAGAGTTAGAGGCTGTCAGACTGTCTTCCTCTTCTTTTATGTAGTGTTTATCTACATTTACATTTAATAAAAGAGATTCTCTTTTTGTCCCAAGGGGAAGGATAGCCAACAGATGGGTCATAAGAAATGTCATTAACCACTTAGAATATTTGGACATCTTGCTGAAGAATGCTTCATTATCACTGAAATGAAATTTCTCCTTTCCTTCTCTAGTAACTAATATTTAGAAAAAGCAATTACTATGACAAAGGTACTATGAAATGTATGTTTGAGATAATGGTTCATAATGTTCCTGAGATGTTTTGGATTAAATTATTAGAAAATAAATATTTTTTTGAATTCTTTTACTATGTATGATTTATGTGGCTATTTTTACTCAAAAGTTAAATCTTCAAATTTTCAGTTCAATGATTAATTTCATAATAAAAATAAACCCCCCATCACATAGGCCACATGGAATCTGTTTAGACACCTTGCTCAGATTTTCTTTTGTTTTCATTTTATTTTGCCAGTTTGTATAATAAAGTAGAATGGATTCCACCAACCTGCTAAATTACGCTTTTATGTGATAAGACAAATGAAAAATCATAATCTATGAAAATTGTAAGATATTATGAAAGAGCTGTATTTGGTTCTCATTGCCTAAATGTTCAGTTCCAACAGAAAAGGTATAAATTCACCACAAAACTACTCTTAATAAAATAAAATAATAAAAATTTTAATAAAATAAAATAATTAAGAAATTATTTTTAAGGCATTTAAAACAGTAACCATTCTACAAATTAAGGTGCAAAGCTCTGCCATAAGGTCCTAGATAGCTAGCCAGGTACACAGATAGTTGTTTTGGGTCATTTTTCATTTTGTGTGCAACAAGTGATATATAGTTCCATCAATTCTTTGTGCTAATTGTTTTCATTTCTAAATTAATATACTATTTAATTAATTGAAAACATAATACTTGCTGAAAAAGAATTCTGAGAGAATATTCAGGTGTATCTAAGAATGGTTCTCTTACATGGAAGCAAAGTAAACTCATCCTAAAACATTCTTGAAAATTCACTTTTCCCAGAACAGTTTACAACCAGAGGGCAGTATCATGGCCTTCAGGAGTTCCCTAACCATCAGGGAGTGTGCTGCCATATGCTAATTGTAACTCTGCTCTCCCTTCTCTACCTTGTTTGCTTTGCCCAGAAATTGATAAAAAAATATTTAAAAACGGTCATGCAGCTCTAATAATTGAAAACTTTTCATATAAATGCTGTCAAAAGCTGAGAGAAACATGCTACTTAAAAAACTGGCATCTAAATGAAGAACAAAGTTCCAAGCTTGGATCTTATTCCAGACCCTTAGTCAGAGACTGTACATTTCCTCACTAATATGCTATAACAGTTAGATCTTTATTATGGTCTCTAGTCACAGTTTTTTCAAGACACATGTGGTACTGCAGTAGAAATAAAGCATATGTGTCAGTTCCCACTGCCAAACAAAGTTGTTCTTGGCATCGAGTCTTTTGCCTGTGAACTGTGGTTGAAGCTGCTGTCCAAAGTCAGTGGCCTAAGATCAAACAGAAAGTGTCGAAAAGCTTAAGAGCTGAACTGAAGGATCTTGAGTTTTTGAAGGACTAGTTGTGTGTCAAAACCTTTGAAAATAGTATTTTCTACTCTAATGTGAAATTAGCAACACTTTCCAGTAAATGAATTTCAGTTCACTGCTTCTGTTGCCTGAGAGAGAGAATCACCTTTGCAAATTGCCACTACTTCCTTTGCAGTCTTTCAGCTTCAACCTTAATTTTAAACTGGCTTCACTTTTTGGAAGGTTTTTGATTGTGTGACTCTACAAATGAATCTGTTTAATAATTTATTTTTTTTTAAGTAGTATATGAAAGTTTTACTTCCTTTAAAATCCTCCATGATAGATTTTATATAGCAGGTATTTCTATGATGACCACTTTTCTATTATCTATCCCTGCAGAACAGCTGTGAAACTAAGTTTACTATCATTGTATTTATTACGTCTTTACCTGAAAGATCTCAAAGCACTGTGTAAATTTTGACCTAAGAGTTGTGCACCTAGGCATAGATGCAGTGCAATTGTGTGTCTTGAACAGATCTGTGCACGGGCTTCGGTTTTTGGTTTACTTCTGCAGGCTGAAGCGTTCAGTGAAGTTCTTCTCAAGCACTAAGAAGGAGAAGTGTACTTTCTTATCAGTCACTGTGTGAAGAGATGTTCATTATCAGGACAAATTATGTAATTTTTTTCACTGAGCCCAGAGAGATACCAAGGTCGCATCTGACTTCATCCAAAAGCTACTTTATTATGTCCCTTAGACCGTATGAACTGGAGTGCCTGAATGATGAACCTTGACCACTGCTCTTTTTAGAGGATTTAAAAAATTTTCCATTACTGTGTAATTTCCTGGAGAAAATATGTTTTATAGGTGATGGCAGCATTGTACTTTAAGTGACAATACACAAAGGTGTATCTGTCACATTCTGTCAAGAGGCTGCTTAACAGTGATGGTAATGGTCACAGCTTAAAAGCCAGCAGCCACCAATACTCCTAATTTTTCCATACAACTTAATGTTCATGCTAACAATCAACCAATTGCACACACAAAACCACTTGAATATTTGCTGTTTCTTTTAAGTGCACTCCTCAAAATACCTTACATGAAAATATGTTAGGTTTTGTGATCACATATGACCCTTGTGTGTTCTTACAGTTTTATACATTCCTACTGCTTAAGACCTTGGAAGTGTTGCCCTGTGAAGGAGTATTTGCAGTGAAACAAAATAAACAGAGTTTAATACCTTTTATTATAATGTCATAAAGCATATTCACAATCTTTGTACTCTATTTCTCTCAGTCTCTGTAATTACATAATACTGAATCTATTGCTATTTTATGTGAAAAGAGAAGCTAAAGATATTTTACTCTCCTGTTTTAGTCAATATGACATTTTATTGGCAAAATCTACCCATAAAAAACACTACTTTCTGAAACTAATGTACACCAAATCACCAATCCAGTATATGAAAGAGGAATAGTGGCTTTCCTGGGTTTAAATGAAAACTAACATATTTTGCATTCTTCACGCTTACTGCTTTGTCTCATTCTGAATGCATGTTCACAACTACAACTACCTGTTGTAGTCCCTGAGTGTCCTGAATTCTGAATGAAAACTTAAAGCTCGTCTGCTTTGCTTGTGGTCTGTTACACTTCTTCCACAAAGCCAAATCATCAAGCCCTGCAAACAGAAGAGGGGAATGCCGAGTGCTGCAGTCAGGTCTTGGTGGTTTGCAGAAATCAGATCTCATAGTATAATACCCACTTTTGTTGATGTTTGCATGTTGACATACAAGTATGTAAGGGAAAGGTGGGGAGAAGAATAGAACTGGACTTAACTAAAGAGGAAAAGAGGAAAAGCCATGGAGGAGTGAACAGAATGGAAAACAGTCTTTGTATGCACAAATGAGAATAAAAGTAGTGTTTCTTCAGACCAAGTGTAACTTACATAGTGCTTTCAAGCAGCTTCATGAAAGGAATGGGAAAATGCAAGCAAAAATGAGTGAAATTACAAAAATTATAAACATGTTCCTAGGAAGAAGACAGAAATGGAAAAAAAAACATATAGGCCAGAGCTACATTTAATATGGAGAAACATAGTTTTTCTACTACTTAAGACAAGCACACTGGGCCATTAATTATACAGATTTTAGCTCCATGGTGCCCTCTGTATGAAGGTTAAGGTTTCACTAAAAGCCTTGTTTGGATTGATCACTCTTCCTCATCTCTTTTTGCAGCAGTAAGATTAAGCCCAGGTTGGGTATCTCTGTTTTTCTCCTGTCATATGTACAAACAGATTTGGTATAACACCTCCATTGTGCTGTGTGCGTGCCAGGCTGCCCCAAGAAAAGTATGTATACTGCTCATGTGGGCCCGAAGCTACCAGCTACTGTGAGGGATATGGCTGGATAAGCTTGGGTTGACAGTGACAAAACCTTTCCTCTCCTATCCTGTCTACAATGGTAATAAAGTCAGTATTCTAAGTATTTCCAAGTCTTACCTCTAATCAACAGAAGTTGAAAAAAAGTGTGACATTTGTCCTAAGTTTTTCCTCTCCAATGCTTATCAGAAAAATGAGAGCTGCTGCTGGATTGGTATGGTTTAAAAAGTTCATGGTGTGAATATAATAGGAAAGACAATTATTCTTGAAATTGAGGTATTTAGCACCAGGAAAGATATTTTAAAAAATAGGATTTCTTCAGCATTTATATTCTACATTCTCCATTTTTAGGAGGAAGAAAAAGAAGTCTGAATATCTTTTTAGACTTGTTGTTGGCTAGACTTCATAAATGAAGATTTTGGGATAGGCCTGCACAATGGATTTTTTAGGTGGAGCACAGTGTGTGTGGAACTGGCCCTACCCCCTTTATTCCTCAGGTTCATTTTGTCATGGCTGAGCACGCTCGGACGGTGACAGCGAGTTCTTCGGGTTTCAAACCAGGGTCCTCAGAGGAGGAGCCGGCTCCAGAGGCAGTGACTTACACCATTCGGCCAATGCCCGCCACCCATTTCAGATTAACATTAAAGAAATAAACAGCAAACAGAAAAGCAATAATGTCAGGTTGTTGAGCAATCCTGGTATTCCACGTGGGTCAGAGCACCAGGGGAAGACCTCGCCTTGTCCTCTCTGCCACCGAATGACACAAACGTGGCACTGCAGCCACACCTGCAACACGAGCTGGGGCAGGAGCTTTTTAGAGTTACTTTTTCAGGCATTTTTCAGTTAGTCTTTTTTCTGCCTGTTTAACAAACAACGTTGTTACCATAAAACACATTGTACAGAATGAACCGTTTCCCTACATTCTTTGTATCATCATTGTTTTGTTTAAACTTTCTTTTCCTTTATATTTTATCATTTGAAATTAATTTTATCAAACATGCTATACAGCAAGACAGACGTTTGTGTTTCCAATAATGGGAAGAATATTCAAATTACAACAAAAGAAAAATACTGTTATTTTATTATAATCTGTTTATCAGATTCCATTCTGGAGGCTGAGTGAAAAGTCCTAAATTTGCCCCTGCAAAAAAGAAAAGGGAAAAAAAAAAAAAGAAAAAAAAAAAAGAATCAGAAAGTACAACCTTACTCAAAATGAAACTAAAACGTGACATAATTGTAGGTTATTACACCTACACATCAACTTCCATGAAATCATCAGACAGAATACACTAAGCTCTTCCATAAAACATTCTTTCTAAGGAGGTAGCGGAAAACAGTAGCAGATACCTGTGGAAGATTCATAAGGAAGGTTTTGCATGCTATTAATCAGTCAGAGGATCTTATTATTATTCGGTGCTAATGTTCAGAAATGGTCTTGTTTTAGCCTTGCATAGAAAGGGAAATAAGTCAAGCAAAGAACTCTGAAAAAGACTTTGTGAAAGTCCATCAATAGGAGGCAACTTTTTTATATGTTTCATGCACTAGAGGATTTCTTTTTTCAGCTAAAGGATAGAGAGGGCATCCTCAGAGTTATAGCCCAAAGAAATTGTCCAGGCTTTAAGAATTGTTCTTTTAAAGCTGCCTTGTTAATGATAGCAGCCTGCAGATAATACACATCAATGACTTCAGCTTAGACAGTTGGGATTTGAATGTTCCACTGCTGCATATCCTTTTCAAGCAAACTATTCAGATAATAAAGCTTNAATTTAAAAGGATTCCTCTTTTCTTTTTCTTTTTCTTTTTCTTTCTAAACCTTGTTAAGGAGTATAAGAATAACACAATGTGAAACTGATTTCCCCTTAAAGATAGAACAGCACTGTAATGAAAATGAAGCGGTGGTGTTGCCAATTGTAATCCTTCTGAAGAATAAAAAAGCCACAGTTGAAAGTGAAGCACTGGCATATGCTGTCTGAGATGAAAGTTACTGCAAAAGGTATTGGTATTTTGACCTAATGGGGGATGTAAAGTGAATAATGAGGTTACATCACATCACATCACACTACTTTCTTAAAGGAGCATTTTGTTGTCAGCATCTGTCTACCAATTATATTATCTAATGAACTAGCCTGAAACCAGTGGTCTCTCTTCTTTCTCCCTTTCTACTTTTAAAATAGAAAACAGAAGAAAGACCTCATCTTAACTTCAAGTATGCTTTAGATGGATTTAAAATAAGATAATTTGAAATGACAGTAAATAATCCTCTGCCATTCAGAGGCTGGTTTTACATTTCTCTGTAATTATCATTACATAAGCTTCTTTTAAATCATGCTTAATATGTTGGGGTTTTTTCTTCCTTTACTACTTTATGCCTCAGATAAAAATGACATTTCTGTAAGGAAATCTCAGCCATTATTCTTTGCCTTTGGGGACCAGTTCAAGGAGATGTATGAATTGTTCAGGTGTTGTAAGTGCCAGGCAGTGCAGATTTTCACCATGCTTCCCTGCCCTGCAATGCTTCCATTGCTTCAAAGTAAATAGCTGTATCCTGTCAGCCACGACTTGATCAATGTCTTTATGGTGACACAATAAGCTCTGTGAAAAGAGAATGAGAAAAGACGAAGGCAATTAATGCTGGTGTAAAAACTGTCTGCAACAGGAAAGAGGTGAGAGAATTAAAGCAATCTCATACCTCAGGATCCTATAGATGTGTATTTCCGAAGGTCCTGGGCTGTCACAACTTAATTAAGTGGTACACACTGTTTTATCCCCACCCTTAGACATCATGCTTTTTACCTTATTTTACCTATTACCTTCAAGTCTCTCTGTAGAAGAAAGTCTGTGAAGCTCATTTTATTAAGACACTTCAGGGTCATTACCTTAGCACTGTAGCAAATGCTTCATTCTTTTTGCCCTAGCTCAATTTCTCTGCTAAGCCTCTTGTAGCAAAATGCTGCACAACTTAGCAGAGATATGATTGATTAAGGAAGAAGAAACAGAATTTGGGCATTCTGATGACATTTTCCCAGAGTCTGCTCATTTAACATACATCAGTTTGATTTAGATAGTAACACTTGAATAGGTGATTTCATCTGTCAGAGACAGATGATGATACCTTTAGGTTAATATTACTTGAATGTTTCATTCTTGAATAATTTATACCTGTTAGTGATCCTCTGATTCTTCACAATTGTTTTCGTCTTTCTTGATAATGCGCTTCCCATGCAGGCAGCATTGGTCTGAGGCAGGAAGACATAGTCCTCTGAGAATGAGTGTAACCCGTAGCAAAGATGCTCTTTGGGAAAACTCAGTGAGGCTGTGTGCTGACTAAACTGTGCTTAGTTAACAGTCAGTAGCACCTACTTCAGGGTTGCAGAGGCACAGCTATGATTGCCAGAAAGTTGCAGTTCTGCAGCCCAAGGCCAGCAGCTTGTTTCCGATAGGCTGCAGATGTGTCCTCCCTACCAAACCCAGGGCTTCACAAATCTAATTTCAGCCCAGTGTTACAGCAAAAATACCCCATACCTGGTATCAGCAGATATGCATCTACCCCTTTGCCAAGGAGTTTTTCCAAGTAGTGTATCCACTTGGACCAGAAAAGTTAGAAATCTCTTTAGCTGATAGAAACATTGGTTAGATTGCTCTGGATACCCTTTAAACAATAAAAAAGCTTCATGATTTTTAAACAAAACTTAACTTTTCCAGAAGGAAACCATTACAGAATTTAGTGATTCCTTTTTCGTCACTGAAAAGCTGGTCAAACATTGGAACAGTCTGCCTGGGGAAGTGGTTGAGCTGATGCCCCTGGAAGTGTTCAAAAACTATGTGGATATGGTACTTATAGTTCAGTGGTGAATGTGGTGGTGCTGTTAGGTTGATGGTTAGACTTGATCTTAAAAATCCTTTCCAGCCTTAAGGATTCTATGACTCTGTAATTCTCTAATTAAGTGGTGGACTTGGAAGTGTTAGGCTAGCAGTTGGACTTGATGATCTTAGAGGTTTTATCCAACCTAGATCACCCTGATTCACTTTATATTACAAAATATTTAACCGCACTCAAAATTAAACAAATTTACCTCATATTACTAAGGTTCATAAAAGCTATCCACAAAACACAGAGTAGATTTTTTTTTTTTAAATTTCTATATAAATAAAAAGAATGAAAACTCTACAACATTTTGCAAGATGAAATGTTAATTATATTTTTGTGGCTAATCACGTGAAGCAACCAAGAGCCTTTTTGTAAGTCAACAAAATCTAGGGCTCATTTTAGTGCCTTAGTGCCTGTCTCATCAAGTATTTCAGTCAATATGCTAAGAAATGTTTGTACTTATTATTTAGCTGGATTTTAACACTCTTAACTTCAGTGGACTGAAAAAAAAAATTAAAATCTTGGGAATTTGATTGAGGAGAATGTGATACAATTTGGATTGAATGTACTCTGGGCCTCTTTAGGTGCACTTGAGCCAAACAGGAATGATTTGTATTGAACATATGTGTAAAATTATATAATGGGCTGACCTTTGTAACAACAATACATGGCTTATTCTGAAGTGCAGTTTTTCCCATGATAATATATTTCTAAAAAGAAAATAGAGGGGGAAAGGTAACCAGACCACATTAGTCAGAGTAGTCAAACTGAGCCAGGAATGTGTCATCTTGAATTTCCTTCATGTCAGAAACACTCTATATTATCAGCAAATAGGAAAACCTATTACCATTACTTTTACATTTCTACATGATATAAAAGAGAGAGAAAGAAAAAATCCTTTATTATATACTCAGTTAAAAGCCTCCATTGGTCCAGAAAGAGTTTTCTTCACCTCATGAAACACAAACACTTTTAAAAGGCTACGTTCAAGTTGATATTACTTACATGGTCTTACTCCAGAAAAACATTTGACAGCTGTTAGAAAGGAAAAGGGTTGTGTGCAGTAGAGACCTATTCACGGGGCTTGTCCCAGTGACAGTGGGTACCTGACACCTCTTGGCCCAGTCTTGCAAACTCTTTTATGTGTCAGTCAGAAGTGCAGGGATAATTTGCTGCTGTAAAGCCTTGTCTTGCAGAATATATCAACCATGCTATATGCTGCCTGACAGAGACACCACACACAGTCACTAACATGCTGTGCAGTTGGTGCCACTATGGGGTGGAGGGACAATGAGGAGTCCCTGATGGGCTGGGAAGAGGGTCTTGTGCTTTTGGGGCAGCAGTGGTGACATAAAGCTTCCTTGGGGCTAGCATTAGCAGGATTTTGCAGATTTCACCTTTGCAACACATCATCACAGACACCTAAAGGCCTGGGTGAATTTGAAGAAGACATGGTCCTCTAAATCAGATAACGAAATGACCATCAGATTTGAAAGCACCAGCAACAGATAGGGCAATACCTAACATCTAACCAAGTCTAAAGTAACCATGAGACAATTGGAACTCTTTGTTATGGAGTTTCTTGGCCTATTTATTTGTGATTTTTCACATCGTTTGTACCATTGATAAAGATGTATGATGGAGTCATGCGTTGTAAAACCCTGTAATGACCACATGTGATGGTGGTATTCCAGCAGTATCTAGGCAGTGCTTCCAGGTGAGCTGCGGGATTACTTTCTTCTGCTGCCCTGATGGGTTACCTACCTGCCTGTCACTAAAGGCAGCACTCTCCCAGTCTCTTCTGGAGTGTTTGTAAGAGAGAAAAACACACTGAGCAACTGAACTAAGGATCTTTTCCTTGGTTTTTTTTTTGTGTTTTTGGTTGGTTGGTTGGTTGGTTTTTGTGTGTGTGTGTGTGTTTTTGTTTGTTTGTTTTGTTTTTGTTTGGTTGGGCTTTTTTTGTTTGGTTTGTGTTTTTTGAATTTTAAATCCATATATGTGTTTCTGATAAACTATTTCTTCATCTGCTTTGTAGTGGAACATCAAATGGGAAGGTATGGAAGACTCACAAAGGCATAGTAAGGTGACCTGTATATGATAAGAGTAATGAAATAGACTCCTCGTGGAAAACTGTAGGATTACATGTGTACATATTCAGTTCCCAAGGAGGGGAAATTATTTAATATGGGAGAATGCCCTCTTGTGTTTTTCACATATACACAGATGTATAGATATGTATACACATACAAGCTATTTCTGTAGAGTCAAATGGAATTTGGATCAAAACACAAATCATCTAAAACATCAAATTCTCTTCTTAGTAGAAAAATGACCTTTTCAGAAGTTAAATGTACCTTTTCAAATGACAGCTCATGGAATGAGAGGTAGCAGACTTGAGGAACTTGCTGACAAATGCCATCCTTGTTTTATTTCAAGGCTCTAGGGCAAAGGGCATGTTGAAAATTATTAGGCCAGAAAAAAATTGACATGTCAGACAGGCAGATATTTAAGCTCCACTAAGAAATTTTTGGAGAAGAGAATTTAATTCCCATATTAGTATTATATTCTGCAACTTTGACATATAATAATTTCTTAACCTATTGCCTTGAGTTTCAGCATAGCATGCACAGTTTCTGAATGCAGTAGATTCCTCTTAATTGGAGCACCTTGGAGAGCAGTTATCATCCTGACTATGAAAATACACCCCTAACAATAAGTCGGACAAAATTGTTCTCTGAATTTTTACCTTGCAGAATTAATTAATTTTCTGCCATGTCTGAGTGTCTAGGACATTTATTGCCATAAGAACACAGCACAGTCTCCAAATTCAGGTGAAATGCTCTTTTGTATAATAGTTTTTAAGCCAGAAATTTCCATAAAGAGGGACCCATATTTAGAATATATTTTACTTACTTGGTTTATTTAGTCTGACCCAAACTGTATTTTCAAAAATAAAAATACATTAAAACGGTTTTTACTTTTAGGCTAATAACAAAGACAGAATGCTTTCACATGTCAGTACTAGTTTAAAAATTTTGAGAAAAGTGAATTTCTAATTGCAAAGTAACTTCAACATTTTCAAAAGCTATATACAATGGTAATGTAGTAAAGCACATAACAATTAAGCTGCTACACAGCACTGAGGGATTTTTTGCAATCATTTGGTGTATTGAAGAATAGAGGAATTGTTCATTATCTTGCTAGGCAGTATCTACTTCTATCAACCATTATGATACTGAAATATCTTCCCAGGAACACATTTTTACTCTTTAGAAGTAATACTGGGCTATGAGGCAATTAAAGTAAAATGAAATGCACATTGAATATAGCTAAACAAAACATAAGTACAAAATGTACATAAGGAATGAACTTTATACTGTAAACTTACAGAATTATGTAAGAGGCAAATAAAGCTTAAAACTGTATATTTCAACAAGCAACACATATTTATTTTGCTTATAGGGATAGTTGGTGATAGTTTAGTGAGGCAAGTAATGCTTTGTCGCAGTCCAAAAGGGAAAGAAGGATCGGTCCATGCAGGGGAAGGGGGTGAACAGGTGTGAACACTTTATTAAGAAGAGCATGGGATACTTATAGGGTTCAGTCAGAGGGTTCTAGAACTTGGATGGAGTTAGGGGCAGACCATGACACAAAAGGAAAGGGGTAGGAGGGTTTATAACTTATAAGGAAGAACAGGGGGTGGCTTAGCCTTAGAGGGTGGAGCCGCATTGCTCCACTGGCTAGCCAATGGAGTTTTGGGGTACATGAACCAATCAGGGGGCTGCAACCGGGGTTCCTAGAACCAAGCAGAACAGTCGGACATGCAGAAGTAATAGAATGGTATAAATTACCTATCTAATACATCTTTTATCCTAACTATAACACTTGAACAGTATAAAAACTTGCAGAAACAGCAGCTCTATGGCAAAGGGTATACAACGGGTGTTTGTGGCAGCAGCAAACAGTTTGATCCACAGGCAAACATTATTCTCTTGGCAGTCCCTGTCAGGTGTCTCTCCCAACAATGCTTAATGCTATATCTCTAGAAAACACATGTCTTAATAAGCCTTTTAAACCACTGTCAGATCCTCATACCAAATACATAAGTGCTTAAAACTAAAATATGGATAACAGTTGACTGAAGGTTAATGCCATGACTTCTTGTCTTCCATTTGTCCATGAAAACACATTGTCCACACTTTTTGTTCAAAATGAAAAAAAATTTGTTTTCTCTATGTATAAATTAGATTAATTTCTAGATGTATCTACATGAACAATAAAAAATATACAAGTAAGCACATATTAGTATGATACATAGGTATTGTGTACCATCAAAAGAGGTCTGTATGTAGTCAACATTCAACTCTTAATGATGATGGGATAATAAATATTTGCTACAGAATTATTGTCCACTGATAGGAATGCTACTGTCACTTTTTCAGTAACTTAATGAAAATGGCAGCTTTTAGCACACTATCATTAACTTATATTAAGAACAGCCTGGCTGAAGATGTTGCTGCTTGTTTTCTTCCAGAAAAATAATCACATTCAGTGAACCTGGACAGTTTGAGATAAGTCCAGCCTAAACCTAACCTTCTCTTATTGTAAACAAGATTGTTCAGAGGCTTTCCAAAAATACTATCTTCATTTCCTCATCTTGAAATTGAACCTATAGGTTGGAAAATCCTAATAGATGCTGAACTCAGCAGAAGACTGGCAGCTGTCGTTTGTGGCAGTTACCTGGCACATAGCTGTGGCATCTCCCCTGTCTTGTCTGCTTGCATATATGGCCTCAGATCTTGTTTTATTCCTTTGAATCTGAGTTGAAGGAGACAGTTCCAGACTAAGAGGACGACCCATAACATCTGCTCAGTGCTTTGACCCAGTGGATACACATGACCCTCACAGACATCCTGCAGGTGTGACAGTTACAAAATCACAGAATCACTAAGGTTGGAAGAGATCTTCAAGGTCATCTAGTCCAACCATCAAATTAACACCACCATAGCACCACTCATTCCCAAACCATTTTCCAAAGTGCCACATCCAGATGACTCAGGAACACTTCTAAAAATGGTGATTCCACCAGCTCCATAGGCACTCATTTCAGTGCCTAACCATTCCTTCAGTGGAAAACAAAATAAAATCTAATCTGAACCTTCTCTGCTGCAACTTGAGACTGTGTCCTCTCCTGTGTCACTTGAGACATGGCAGAAGAGACTGACCTCCATCTCATTACAACCTCCTTACAGGTAGTTGTAAAGAGCAAGATCCCCACTGAGCCAAGTCTTCTCCAGACTAAACTCCAGCCCCCTTAGCTGTTCCTCTTAAGACTTGTTTTCTAGACCCTTCACTATCCTGGCTGGGATATACTTAAGCCTCTTTGGATGTCGTGTTGGTAGTGCTGAGGTCACAGCGGTATGGGTTTAGCCTTCAGGTTAGGTTTTCAGTCCATGAACCTAGGAGAAAGGTGTGCTCCCTGCCCTCCCTGCCACGTGGTTCCCAAGCCCTGGGCAGAGGGCACAGAGACCACCCAGCTTGGAGAGGGTGCAAACACAGAGAGATTTATTCAGAAAACAGGGGGTTTTATAGACCTTGGAGGGAGTCCAAATCCTCCAATGAGGGGAAAGGGGGGGGGGGTTGTCTGGCTTTGGGCCAATAGGGATGAGGGAACTTACATTCAGGTGGGGAAGAGTTTCAGGTAACAAGGTGGACCCTGCCCCTCTGCTCACAGAGGAGGGTTCTGGGAAGAATACACAGAGGATTTCTGGGGGGAAACACATGGAGAATTCTGGGAAGGGGAACACATGGAGAAGGTAAACATACATTTTGAACAACATTAAAGCATCAGTTCAAGGTATCAACATTCTCTGGCTGATTCTCTTCTTCTGTCCATCTTTGGCAGGACTCTTTCCATGTTGTATATGGGAAATCCATTCCCACACTTCACCAGTTCTGTTCCCTTCTTTGGAAGTGCTCCAGCACCTCAATGTCATTTTTGAAGTGAGGAGCCCAGTACTGAACATAGTACTTAAGGTGTAGCCTTTATAACAATTTAGATAAGCTCTTTATACCTGCTTCAATCTGAGGCGCTCCTACAAAGTAACTATATATAGTATCTGCAGCCAGATTAGAACTGAGCCCCAGACCCAATTACTTCTGTTCTATTTCGTTGTTTCAAATGACATTTTGGTTTATTGAAGAGAAGGTATACAATGGTAAAATGGCCTGAATATCAGAAAAGATTGGTCTAAATGTCATGAGTTTTTGGTGGATGATAATGTCTGGCTTTAATTCAAATGCTATTATTTTAAAATGTATTACTCTACAAAAAGTGAAAAACTAGAGATATTGTTCACATAGCACAAATGTAAAAATATTTAACATAAACAGTCCCATTTTAGCCATGAAAATAGAAATGTGAATTATATTAAATTTAAAAAAAAAATCTATTTCTTTGCAGTTTATTACTATTTTCTGAACTTGCAATATTCACCCAAGGAAGTGGTCAAGAGAACTTTTGATTTTAGGGTCAGTGGAAAGTCACAGCCTACCAGCTTTCCTTCAAAGGACTCTTGGTACAATTTATTTGGCTTGTAAATTGAGTGAATGAAAATATTTCGAAATTTGAAAAATTCTTGGTATCTCTCTGATTCGTTGGACTCTGGCTCTTTGGTTCTCTGGACTCTGGTTCTTTGGTTCTCTGGACTCTGGCTCTTTGGACAGGTCTTCGTCAAGCCCTGCATGGATACTTCAATGAATTAAGTCCTGAACTTTGAGAGTTTAAGTTTCTTCTAATGTTCTCATTTTTAATACTCAGTATGTTTTAATATTTATGTAAGAACCTCATCAGCTCTTGAATCCTGCAGAAGTCTTTGCTCTAGTGATGTGTTGTTGCCAGGAGTTCCAAGGACAGGCTGTACACTGGGGAAGTTGCTTCAGTGATTAGAGGGTCATGTTAGGAGCTTCAAAAAAGCCAGGTTTTGATCTCTTTCTTTGCCAAAGGCTGTATGAATTGGGTCAATTCTTTAAAAGTTATTTATAATAAGATATTTAGTACAATTAAGAATTTTGTTAGACATGCCTGACTGTTGCCGTTACTAAGGGGCCTAATTTTTTTGGTTGTGGCAATTTTCAGACTCCTAAACTTATAAAGTTCTCTTTATCTTTCTGTGCTTCCAGCTGTGCTTAACCCACTAAGTAGATTACAGCTCATGGTTCCTGTAGCTCATTCACCTATGCAGAGCAGCTAGCACAGGAATTTAGTCCTGGCAGGAGGAGTACAGGTCCCACTCCCACTGGGCAAGTGCATCCCCAAAGTGCACTGCATTGTAAAGCAGCTGTGGAAAGTCACAAGTCCATTGTTGACAGAGGAGGATGGCTGACTGAGGAAAGACTAAACCAGCCCTGCTTGCAACATCTCTCTGTATGTCCTCAGAACTGTTCTCCACATTTTCCTCCCAACCTGCTGTAGCGTCCTCTCCTCGGCTCCCATGATGCCTGGCCTGCCACTGTGTGGGCACTCCTGAACACCAGTTCCAGCAATGTGGCAAGAGAAGTGTTGTACTGTGCTGGTGCTGAATGTGTCACTGGTACAGAATACTGGGTTTCTTCAGAAATATGGTTCAGCCTTCCTCCTTCTCCAAAATGTAATTAGGTGACACTGAAGAAATACCGTATTCTAAGCTTATTTCTAATTAAGTCATTAGGAGTTGCAGAGCTACAGTAAATAAATATATAAGTAAAATTCCTTAGCATTCCTGACTCACAGGACTTAGCATAATTTGTGTATTTCTCTATTAAAACTCAGCTGTTAACATACCAATTCTTCTTTTAATAACTTTCATGCTGATATCCTATATGCTGGCCTTGGCTCCTTGCCATTCTTTTCAGGTCCATTCTTCCAAAACAGAGGAAAAAAATATTAATGATGGAAAGACTGAAATATCCTTAATAACACCCCAACAGCAATAAAAACATGAATCTGATACTGAGGACTAGTAATGTACTTAGCCCCCACGGTAATGACACAGTGCACTTCATCCTGAAAAATTAGTCAAGATTCTGGATGTCTGTAGGAGGATTTTAAGCACATGACCTTGTGCAAGCTTGTGTTATTCTGCATGAAGCAATTGTGAATTTCCTTGAAACTGCTAATAGGAGTTGGGGGAACAACAGACATCAGCACTTCAAGCCTTGTTTAGCCTGAAGACTCACAAAGGACTTATTGTACTTTGTATCTAATAGGCTTTGCTCTGAAAATCTTTAGCCATTTGTGTGCCAAATATCCTTCTCCTTCTGCTAAATGTTATGTTCAGAAATTGCATTAGCTAATAAACTCCATGTTCCCTTGAAATCCCTTCTGTCCAGACCCAAGTCTTTGATAATTTGGACTATACTATTTTCCTCAGGACTGTCAGTTCCACATTTAAAAAACACATAGAGCCCTGAAAACCAGATGCTCTGGAGCCTTATAAACTCCTTCTCAGTATTGACCAAATCAACATGACCCATGAATGCTGTTTTGTGTTTGTTTTTTTGGTTTGTTTTTTTTTTTTTTTTTTTTTTTTTTTTTTTTTTTGGGGTTTTTTTTTTTTTTTTCATTAAATTCAGGGACTGACAACTCACAGAAGATGTCTTTGATCACTCTCATGCAGACTGAATAGCCTGGTTTGCTTCTTTTGACAAGAGAATGCACAGAAAGGAATATACAATTTCAAAATATAGAAGGCAAGGGTGCATGTATCAAAACTAAGGGATTGACAGCCTGAGTCTCATTTGCAGAACTAAAAATGCTGAAGACAGTAGCAGAGACAGAGAGCTCTCTTTCTGTATTTGCAACACTTTATAGCCTGCGGTGTATGTCTATCTTGCGGTTTTGTCTCCCCTGAGTTTATTCAGGTGGAGGCATAAAACTGATGAGTGCTGGATAAGGTCAATGTTACATATTCATTTTGTTTTAAATAATTGATGATGTTTCCTGTTTCTGCGTACATTAATTGCTCTCAGGTGTTGGAGAATTGCTCAGTGAGTTGCCTTTTAATTTGTTTCTTTAGAAAAGTAGCATGCTGCTTTCCAGAGCACTGTAATTAATGTGTTCCAGGCAGTACTTTCTAACTGAAGGTTAATAAGGGTGCACTGAATGCATGTTTGGGTACTAGTGCCTCTCTGCATGTGTGTATGTGTGTGTGTGTGTAAAGAGAGAAGGACAAGGTGAAGGACTGCAGGCAGTGAAGAGACTCAGATGACCCTGTACTGACGTTTTAAAGTATAATTTATTTTCCCCAGTTTAGGACTGCACATTAAGTCTCTGATCCAGGTAAGCACAGAGTACTCAACTGTTGTTGCTTTCATTATATCTGGTGTTATTTAACTATTTAACATCTGCAAGGAAATGGATCACAGATAACATGATTTTGATTTTTTT
>VXAU01003548.1:0-77902 GCA_013399695.1 Formicarius rufipectus | reverse complement strand
AAAAGGCAAAAGCTGAAAAGATCAACATTACCTCTACAAATGGAAGTGCTGGGAAGCTGTAGTTGCATCAGTCACAGGAAGTACAGTTTCTGCTAGAGCACATCACAGCCAAATTTTACTAGACCTCCTAAAGCACCTCTGTGACCAGGAGACCAACATCCTGCCAAAGTTTCTGTGGCACTTTACTCTCCAGCATGCTAATTCTGTTTTTAGCAAAAGTGACATTAATGAAATTAAAATGGTGGAAATGCCTTTTTTTTTTTTTTTTTAAATTCCGCTCCCCAAAAAAGCCAAGGCAGGTTTTTTTAAACTCCAAAAAAAAAAAAAAAAAAAAAACAAAAACAAAAAAAACCCTTTATCTCTTCAAATAACCCTTCTGAATGCAGACTGTATGCAGTTTGTGCTATCTGCTGCTTTACATTTTCTCTTGTAATGATGTTAATCATATAAGTACTAAGGAGGTGTATAAATGGCAAATAATTAATTATATGTCAGTTTTGGAATATTTTTTTCAGTAAGGCATATAGCTTCCTTCCCAATATAACTGCAATTGCAGTTATATTTTTAAATAATGAAATATATTGACCCAGAGAAAATTACAGATACTTTCATTTAGAGCAAAACCCAATGCTTAATACATATAAGAAAAGAACAAAAGAAATACATCATTGTATCTCCAGTCTTTCCAACTGAACTCTTTCCAAAGTAAATCAAGAATCTTACTGAAATTGTTTCTTGTTATCATGTTCTCACTGAGAAACGAAAATATTTTCTTCAATAGCATGTTGTAACTCAGTCATTATACCACAGTGAGGTAATTTGCTAAAACAGCTGCCTCTGATGAGCAAACCTTTCCATCTGGGAGAAATCAAATAGATACAAACAAACTCATGTCAGTTTTTCTTACCAAAATATAAAATCAAAATAAGCTCCTTCTGCTCTGATGAGAAGAGCCTTTGAACTGCAGGAACCAAGATTTGTTTCTTTTTTGATACCCTTCTCCTACCCTCATACCCACAGACTTGGCCCAGCTGCTGGAATGTTGATACCATGCCACGTTTGAAATAGATTACAGCAAGACTGGGAATGTGCTTGCAATATATACCTTCTACCAAGGAACCAGACAAAATTAACAGTTGTTGGAACTTGTTAGTTCTTGCAGATAGTTTGTTTTTATAGTAGTTTCCTCCCCTCCCCCCCCCCTCTTTAAAGTCCTTTTTTTGTTTGGTTTGGTTTTTTGTGTGTTTGTTTTTGTGTGGTTTTGTTGTTGTTTTTGGGTTTTTGTTTGTTTTGTTTGTTGGGGGTTTTGGTTGGTTGGTTGTTTTTTTCTGGTTTTGGTTTTGTTTTTAAACGTGCTAAGGAAATTTCCACTGTTTCTTAGTAAAACAAAATCTTAGCTATACAGACTACACTTTTTCACAAAGATTCAACAAAAATAAAAGACTGATTAGCTTTCACACTCTCAGGAGACCTGTATAGAGTTATAATCTCTAAAACTAATGATGAATGTAAACTGACTTTCTGTTTTTATCTAAACTATATAAAAATTACTGGTTTTCCATCGTTGTTTAGATTCAGATAGAATAATCAAATTTTCTTTGTTTTTGGTTTGTTTGTTTGCTTGTTCGTTTTGAGCCATTTTTTTTTTTTCTGTAAGTCTTAACAGTATGTGCATAATACATAGGTATATTTGTTTCATATGAGCATTTTAATTTGTCATTAGGAAAGTCATTGCAATATATTGTAAAGACAGAATTTTTATTTAAAAAAAAAATTCATTTTGTTAACTTTTCTTCTTAATGGAAAATGTTGTAAACAAAGTTTAAAAACATGTTTATTAAAATTAGTAATGGGATGAATTCCTCTATGTAAATATTTTTTCATCCAAGGGCCTGATTTATTTTTTGTGAAGTCAGTGGAACATCTCCCACTGGCTTCAACAGAAGTTACATCAAGCACCAAATACGGAAAACTTGGATCCATGTATAGATCTGGATCCAAGAATTACACTTGGGTCCCATTTCTGTAATAAGTGGTGCCAAAATGTAAATTCTAAAAAGTCTTAAACTATCAAGAAGTTGAACTTGGGATTCAGAAGTATATCTGAAAAATTTTAGTTCTCTAAGAAGGAAATCTACACCTGTAGAAGTTGTTTTCCCAGTACACAATATTAGCGATGTGCTTAAGATGTTTCCTTCAATAGCAGCCTTGTGAATTTAACAACATCCCTCAACACTACAGTGATGAAAACACAGGGCCAAGAAGGAAAAAAAAAATCACAAAGGTACTTTGTAGAAGGTCTGACCTGCAATAACATGCTGTGCACCTCATTCTGTAGACTCCCTACAGAGCCTTCAGGATTTGGCTGCAGTCTGTGAACTCTGCCTTGCAGAGTACTTGGAATCTCAGAAATTCAATAAGTGACCACTAATAAAGTCACAGTTCTGTCTAGAATCGTACAAATTCTCACAGTATAAAATGATATCCACACTTTGGGAGAAAGGATATTACAAACTTGTAACATCAACACAGTTAATGTTCTCCTTGACAGGTGGAGGTAATGTGAATTTAATGTACAATAGGACAAGGTTGTGATACTCCACATTGTTCAAAAGTATTTGTTGCCTCTTGTGTCCCTTTCACCCACATGCTGTGTATTACTGGTAACTGGAATATATGATTGAAAGCAAATTTCTGTCAGTGGTCTTAGTCTTGTGCCAGCTGTAGTTAATGAGAAAGTTCCTTGTCTTTCCTTCAAAAGGAAAACCACTGTCAAATACAGGAAATAGCAGTAAGGTCTAGTAGTTATAAAAAAGAAAGGTAAGAAAGAAGCTTCTGCCAATCACTCTACTGCTGAGAGGGTTATGAAACATATTTTGCAAAAAAAAAGAAACCCTTCTCTCTTAACATAAACACACCTAGAAAATACTATAATGTAAATGCTGTGTTTACTGATATTTTTTGTGCTGAGATCTAACTATGCACCTATTCATTGAGTTCCTTTCATTTAATCCACTTAGATCCCAGCTCTGGCTTTTAAACATTCATTTAGTTGGATATTATTGCTATACCAAGTATATTGTTCTTTAGTAAACCACATTGAGAACAGCTAAATTCACATAGTTTACAAAGAGCTTTTTTGTAGACAACAGATATGTGAGACTGAAACAGATCAGTATCTGGAAAAAATTACCTGGAACATAACCATTTTCTGAGTATTAAACTGCTTACTTTAACTGATAAAATTATTCCTTAGAAATTAGTGATGGAATTAGTGTTATACTGTCATGGGTTTCTGTAGCTGAATTTTAGTAGAAGGGGCTGCTTCCAGGATGGTTTCTGTTAGAAGCTGCTAGAAGCTTCTCCTGTGCTGTTGAGCTAATTAAAAATCATAGTTACGCCTCTGTGATACATATTCAAGAACTGGAGTGTTTGCGCAGTTGAAAATTCCAGCACTGAGATAACAAAGCAGACAGAGACAGGAGACCAAGGTCGGAAGAGAAGGGGGAGGCNCCCCACGGGAGCAGGGGAAAGACTAAGAGCTGCGGCCCCCCTGCAGCCCGTGGTGAAGACCATGGTGGAGCAGGTTGTCCCCCTGCAGCCCACGGAGACCATTGGGATGTAGAGACCCAACTGCACCCCATGGAGTGACCCACAGGACAAGAGCAATGGCAGCAACAACAACAACCACCTGCAAAACTCCCTTTCCCTGCTCCCTCGAACAGCTGGAGGGAGGGAGGAGTGGGAGAAGTGTTCTTAAGACTGATTTAATTCTTACTTTTTAGTTTTAGTGCTTTTAGTTTTAGTTCTTATCTTGTTAGCAATAAATTTAAGTATTTAGCTACTCTGAGTTTGTTTTGCCATTATCTCTCAGCTGGTTTTTGCCTTTTCTCCTTTTCCCTTTCCCTTTGGGAAAGGGGGGGCCTGGAGGTTTGGGTGGACACTGGGTGAAAACCTCTACATATACAAAGAACAAACTCTGGCACTGGGCTACATCCTCTGTTAAAATGTAATGTTCTGATTTGTTTTAGCAGCAATAAATAGTAATAGTCACACTGCATCTTAATTTTGCTTTAAACTTTTCAAATACATCTGTGATCAAGCTTACAGAAACAAGTTTGCATCAGGTTTTTTAAGTATTTCAACAGTAGCAGTTTTACAGCTACTGCATGCATGCCTGTATGTCACTTTATGCATATGGATTTGATTTCCTATTTGTTACAGTAGATAGCCTGAAGCACCTAGATTTTTGTGCAAAGAAGGTTATCATTTACGCCAGATGCTCTTAAAGCAAGAGAGAAAATACTCTGTAGTCCAAGTATCTTTCAAAGAATTTCCTGCTTTGGGAGAGAAGTGCTGATTCATTGACTTCTGAGTAACTGGTATCCTGACCTTCTTTTCCCAAATGGTTGGAAAGATTGCTTCTAGATGAAACAAAATTTTGATTAAAACAATATCATTGTAATGTAGCTCCTACCTGAATAATGTGATGGACCTTTACCAAAAAGAGATTGTTCTTTATCAGACAGAGGTATTTAAAAGAGAAGTTATAAGTTGTGGTCATCAGCATTCCCTCCTTCATAACCATAAACAGGCTATTTGCAGTTTGGCTAGTTTTTCCTGACCCTTGAGGGGGTGGCCTTCATATCTTGTGAGCAGTCACAGACAGGAGGTGAGCCCTTAAGGCTCCACATCTACATGCTGAATTCCTACAAAGGTGTCTGGAAAAACACAGTCTCTTTATTTATTCAGGTCCAAGTACTTCAGATCTGTTTTCCAGTCTTGAAGCTATGATGAAATTTCTGACCTTTGTTTGATTTTGCTATTAACAACAATCATGAGCCTTCTAGAAGTGCAGGAAGGGTTTATTGATTCAGACATAAATGCCAATTGTTCATTTTTTTAGACTTACAGATTCTATATAATTATCCTGCTTTTTTTTTTTGTTGATAATTTTTACACCCATGATAGTGATTTCTGTAAAGTACATTACAGATAACTGAAGAATATGAAAGATAAATCTATGGGGAAAAGTTTAAAATTCTTTGTTAAGTGGTCTGAAATTACAATTAAACTGCATTTTGAGTTTACTTACACTTTCTGTTTACATCGCTGTGCTAACTGTATTTAACTTTTTGTGACATTACAAATAAACTCAGCATTTTTAATTCAGATTTGAAATACCACAAAGTTCAAGGAAATTCAACTCTGGGAATTTTTTTCTAGCATATTACCAATAACAAAATTTAGATCTGGATTTAAGTTGTGATGTACTTGCTAGTTAGGTATTCCTTTTGGCCCAAATCATTTCCTCTTATGACATAGCTACAGCACACACATATCCTGTGTTTTGTGCACTTATGAATATGAGTGTTTGTAAGATGTTATTATTCTGATCTGTAAGTAATTGTCAAGGGAGGGGATATATCACATCTACATTTTGGGTTTATACAATGCTTATAAATATTGGCACCCTACGTGATGACATGATTACCCTTCAACCAAAAATATTTTCACACAGTGTCCATTTGGCTTTTGAATGTTAAGCTTGTAGCATTCATGCAGAAGAAAATTCTCTGGAAGTGTCATTGTAATGGTACCTCTTCCTTAGTCTGTTCAATATAGCTGAATCAGAGTGCATGCATCACAAAATCATCAGAACCAGGAGGTGAAATGTATTCTCTAGAAAGTCCTCATTTCAGAACTTGTCTGTGAATAGAGAACAAGGTGACCCAGAAATCTGTCTTTCCACTTCCAGTAGCTCTAAGAGCACAATGATTGCCTACTACATCTCTCAGCTATGAGAAGAGTGGAAGCCAGTGCATTGAGAATACACATATCTTGGAAAAATGTGTATCTTTTTTTTCATTGTGCCCAAAGATCAACCAGGTGATTTAGAGGTCAACAGTGAATATGCAGTAATTCAAAAAAATATTAACTACACTTTCAGCTGCAACTTGAAGACTGAAAACTACTTGTCACAGGGAGCAATTTTATTGGCTGTTAAAATATTTTTAAAAGGCATAATAATATATAAGCCTTGCTCTGCTACACAGTACCCTTAATCATAGAATCACAGAACCATTTAAATTGGAAAAGACCTCTAAGATTATCAAGTCCAACCATTAACCCAGCACTGCCAAGTTCAATGCTAAACCACATCTCTAAGTGCTGCGTCTACAGCAAATACTTCCAGGGATGTTGCTGGAGCATTTCCAAAGAAGGGCAATGAAACTGGTGAAGGATCTAAAGGCTAAGTCTTATGAGAAGCTGAGAGAACTGGGGGTGCTTAGCCAGAAGAAAAGGAGGCTCAGGGTAAACCTTATCTCTTCCTATGACTGCTCAAGACTAGAAAGGTGGGAGTTGGTCTCCTCCCAAGTAACAAGTGATAGGACAAGACGAAAACCCTTCAAGCTGTACCAAGGGAGAATTAGGTTAGACTAAGAAACATTTCTTCTCTGAAGGTGTTTCAAGCACTGAAGCAAGGTGCACAAGAAAGTAGTTCAGTCACCATCCTTTATAGGTCTTTCCCAACGTAAAGGAATCTAAGATTCTATCATTCATAGGTCCTTCTCTGTTCGCAAAGAACAGGTCCAGTGCAGTTCATTCCCTAGTTGGCTCACTCCACATCTGTGTCAGGAAGCTATCTTCCACATACTCCAGCAACCTCCTGGACTGTTTCCTGTCTGCTGTTTCTTATTTCCAGCACACATTTGGTAAATTGAAGTCCCCCATGAGGATGATGGTGATGGTGAGATTTTTCGCAGCTGTTTGTAGAATCCTTCTGTTTCTTCCTCCTGGTTGTGTGGCCTCTAACAGACTCTTACCATGATATCTCCCTCATTAATGGTCAGCTTTCTGTCAATCAAATGCCGAAATAGGAATTTCCTGAAAATTAAGTGCTTAACTCTAAGATCTTTAATGAAGAGCTTTAAAAATAACTTTAAATTAAAATGTTTGTTGTGCATGTCTAAGAAGAATCAGATTCTATACGGTAGTACAGTATTTTGCTTCTGCCTCATAGTTGACCAATATTATTATGATAAAAATTGCACCTCGTAGGTCTCACTGCTTAATTAATGTGCTCGTTTTCACACCAGCCCACAAGAAACCAGGCTGTAGACAAATTTTAGGCTTCTACTACTGACATCATTTAACATGCGGAAGAGGGTTTGCTAGAAGTAAAAAGGTTGGAAGAAGTTGATCTTTTTTCCCTTGTTTTGCTTTTGCAGGACTATTTCAGCTCATTGATTACTGAGGTGTAACATGCTGTACTTTTATTTACCTCTCTCTAATGCATACCAGGACAGGGCAAATAACTGAAAACTTCAGTCCTTAGCCATATTGTAGAAGGCAGCATTCAAATGTCAGAGTTTGTCCAGTTTTGTCTTTCAAGGGCTGACTCTGTGATGGAATGAGAATACCATAGTTAAGTTTCTGTGACAAACAGCTGTTTTTCACACTCTTGGGGGCTGCCAGCATGTATGCTGCGTAGGATGATTCTTTTGATGTGTCTGCTAGGACTTAAATAGATGCCCACATTTCCCTCAGTTGACCTGCCCTGGGTTGGCACAGATGACCTGGAGGCTATGGTGCCACAGCCACGTGACTGATCACCTGGCCCAGGTGATTGAAAAAGTCCATCTCCACACCTCTGTGTGTCTAGAGCCAGACTTTCAGTTGATTGATTCTCACTTCCTCAAGGATTAATTTGGTACAAGGTAGCACCTTGGGATTTTAGGCTGCTTGCAAGTCTAGAAACAGTTGTCTTCCTGTTCCTGTAATGTCTTCTGCATTGTTCTTCAAAGGTAAATATTGTTGAAGGACAAAAATAACTCTGTGATGAGTAAATCTCCTTGGTACCCTGCACTGATGCAGCAGCAATGAATTTAGAGTTTTCACACTTCTGAAAAATGAAATGTTTTGACCTGCTGTTTGACTGGTTGAAGTCTTCTTCCAACAATTTCCAAATTATAAGTATTTTGTTGCTAAACTTTGTTGCCAAGGAAAGGATAGGGTATAAAAGTACAGTGATGCAAATCAAACCCAGTTTACCCCTCAATTCTATGACTGTAACAGGCAGAACAAGAGATAGTAGCCTTAAACTTCTGATGGAAAAAGTCACATTTCACAGGATAAGGACAGTGAAGCATGTGAAAAGAGAGTTTGGGAGCTCCCCCCTGCACACACACCCTAATACTGATAGTTGGTACTATCAGTGATAGTGGGACCCACTGGAATAGACGCAGTCTACATCAAGTATGTTTTTAAAATAACATGCCCACCTAAAAGCTTGTCTCCTGAAGAAAATGGGTTGTACAATATCTTGTCAGTCAGAGAGGAGTGCACTAGAGAAAAAGGGAGAAATAAAAATAATAAAACCCACCCCTGTGCAGAACTTTAGAAACATGGCACTAACAAAGACTTCCTGTTCCACACAGAATTAGTGTTGGCAGAGGCAGCTCACAGGGCTGTGAGTGTACTCGCCTGTGCAGAGCTGATTATAGAAGATGAAAGAGACTGGCAATTTATTTCATCTCACACTGAAGCACTGCTGACAACTGAAAGTGAGGACAGAAGGATTCATTTGTTCAACTTCTGTTTTAGAAAGCAGGCTTCAAATGATACCACAGAGAAAGCTGAGGGAAATGCTGTGGTGTAATAAAGCGTGTATTTTTTATTTTGCTGACTCCAAAATTTATGTTTTCAGCTGTTGGGGTTTTTTCTGGCAGGGGAGACTTGATATTCAAGAAGCCTGAAACACCATGTTGCTGGTGAAAAATGTAGGTGGTATTGGACCAATTTAATACATGTTACATATGCATGCTAGTAGGCAAATTGAAAAGTGCTATATAGCTATGTACCCATCATTATATAAAACAAAACTAGAAATATTTAACACTTTTTTCCCCATCCTATTCTACTGTGCTTTCTGGATTTTATAGTCCTTTCCAATGCTGACATGTTTCAATTGGCATATTTAATTGCAGAATTAGCAATTATTCAGTAATCATTATAGTGAATAATTCCTGACAAATTGGACAGCATATATTTTACACTTACAGCATTTTTCATGCACGGGAGTTTCAGAGATAGTTGACAAGAACCCTTAAGCATAGGATAGGTGTACTGGCCAAGGAAAGGATAGGGTATAAAAGTACAGTGATGCAAATCAAACCCAGTTTACCCCTCAATTCTATGACTGTAACAAGCAGAACAAGAGATAGTAGCCTTAAACTTCTGATGGAAAAAGTCACATTTCACAGGATAAGGACAGTGAAGCATGTGAAAAGAGAGTTTGGGAGCTCCCCCCCACACACACACCCCAAGTCTTTAAGAACAAGTCAGACTCACATTTGTCAAGGATGACAATAGTATAATTGATCCTATCTTTGGGCTGGAAGAAAGCTAAATGGTATCTCAAAACTCTCATAGTTCCATATATATGCTGGTTATTTTCAAGGACTTCTTTATTTTTAAATTGTGGTTAACCAATGGTGTTATTTTCCTTCAGTGCTAAAACATAGTTTATAACTAAAAGCAACACTAATATGCAACATTCAGAAAAAAAGTTCTGCTGAAATGGTTACATTGAAATCTGTTTAAAATCTAACCATGTATTCTCAAAGTATCCTAAACAACAATGTGTATTTGCAGTGATGATAAAAATTTTTGGAACGTGCTCCTGAACAGGAAAAGGAACAGTCAATCAATCACAAAATGTCCAGGAACAGAAAGTTTAGAGCTTACAAGGATGTGACATTTCAGTGCTGTGACCTATAGAAATAAAAAATAATGGAAGGTTGCCAGGTAAAGAGCCACTACTCATTCAGTACTTTAACACACAAAAATCAGTTAAATATAGACATCCAAATATTCTCAGTTGCTTCCTTGAGAACCTTCTGTTCAGTATGCATTTGTGTAGCAGGAAAAAGACTGATGGATATTTGATTTGCAAAGTGGCCGCTCACAAATGAAAAACAATTCTGCTTTGCAAAGCAAGGAACATCAGATAAAACAACAGTTTGGCTTAAGCAGATGATTACCTATATAAAATAAGCTGGTTGTGTATGTTTGTAAGCTTGTAATGCTTCCCCATTTGCTGTTGTCATGCCATGACCATCCAAACCTGAATACCTGGTCCTGTTGCAACTTTCCTCTGTATGCAATGCCCAAACAAAACTAAAAACCAAGTCACTGTTCCTTTAGTTTTTTCTCTGCTTCCTTGATATAGAGGGCTAAACTGAGCCATATCAAAACATGAATGAAAGGAGAATCAAACACCTATTAACAATTCAGTGGTTTTGGAAGCCCACACATAGGATTTCATGGCAATCTTCAGTAAAATCATGCCTTATACATTTGGATTCATCTGCTGGGTCACTCAAATGTGCTATAGTGTAACCTACTTTACTCCTATTATTTTAATATAATTCTTCATTCAATCTGCTCAGCATTTGCTAGTCCTGTGTTGTGCAGCAGGAACACTGGGACAGAAGCTTACCAAGTATGAAATTGTGCAGCTGAGCTGCATGGGAGGAAGATACAATCCTTTTTCTATCAGCTGAACATCTGCTAGATACATTTAAATCTATGTTTTGGCCTATTGGTCTGTCCCTCCTGTGTTTTTAAATAAGCAGTAACTGCCTCAATGTCTTCATATTAATAAATGAGGAATTTATATAATGTATTCTGCTGGCTACTTCTAGGTTTTCTTTTCTGAATCAGTATTTTAGAAAATTATTTGAAGAAGGAGCTTTAGCATGTGAATAGTATGAATACAGACTGTGAATCTGTATGGCAGTAGGTACTAGCTGCAGATAGGATCCATTTCATCAATATATTTTCTTTGTAGGCTGTCTATTTGATTCATATTTTGACCATAGAAGATGACAGATTTGCTACTGTTTGCCTTTTTAACACCATATTATAAAGCATACATTACTTTAGAAAAGTGACTACATGGTGAAGTGTAATTTCCAGCCAGGAGAATATCCATTTTTAATGAATGCTGTTTTGTGAAAAAATGTGCTCATAATATTTTATTTCAGAGTGTGTATTTTATCAAGCAACAGTATATCAGTAGTAACTGTTTTAGAAGAATTACAGTGGATTCTAACAAAATCATTTTTCCAGCATAATTTTGTAAAATATTTTTTTATAAATTGAAAACCAAACTGTACTTCATATATTTATTGTCTTAATCCAACATGTATAAATATCAGATTTTCTTTTGTGAAAGCAGTAAAGCTCAGCTCAAACTATAGTGTAAGTGATATCAACTTAGTAACAAATATTTGTGTTTCAGAACAATGGTATCACTGACATGGAGTGATGATCTCTGTCAGGATGGCGTCCTTCATCAGAAAAACATAAAGCTAAATTGTCAGAAATTTCTGATATTCTGACATTCCTCTGTTATAGATGATCATACCTCCTTTAGTTAGGGCCATACTTGCAGGACTGTTGGGGAATTTCTGTTTTGAGGGGAAGCAAAGAAACACTGTAGCACTGCAATCCCTTTCCCTGCAGTGAGCCTAGGAAAAGTTCTTGAGTCTTTATACCTATAGCAACTAAATCTCACACTATGCGAAGGCATGGCAGGGAAGCAGTAATGAGCTGATGTCCTTGCCCTCACTCCTATGGCCAGTTCTCACTTACTATCATATTTGGAAGTTGTTGACCTATACATTATAGAAAAGAACAGTAGACTTCAACACTCAGTATTCATAACAATTCATAGCATATGGAATGAAGGATCATGCTTGCTTTCATCTATGAACTATGCATTGTGGATAAACTAGGGGAAAAAAACCCTACAGTGACAGTTGATTTCATCACTATTAAGCCAGTGTTATAAAAGGAAGAAGGAAACAACCAAGATCATGAGTTGCAGAAAAGGGTTACTGGAAAGGTGACTTCCCAGAATCTTGTTTGGCACCTGTGCTGCTTTTGAAAAAGCTTAAATATGTAGGTAAGGAAAAAGAAGCCAAAATAAAGCACAGCACAGAGGTGCCAAATATTAAAATACCAACTGCATTACCACTGAATCTTTTCAAAATCTCAGCATTCCAAGTCTGCTTCTGAAAGATGACAGACTGATAAGTCTGGATGAATTCTCTGCTGGAGATTCATTTAGAAAGCAAACCCATTGTAATGTGGTTAGAAAATACACTAGTTTCTCAAAAGTCATAGGAAGCATTAAAAGGAAAATTGAGTCACTTTTTTCCCTTTTTTTTCTTTGCAGCATTAACCTTGAAAGAAAAACGTACAATGCAAAATCATGGAAGGCTATTCATATGTCAGGAATATTTCTCAATATGAGTAAATGTCTTTATACTGTCAACAACCATAATTCCTGATCAACCTAGTGTCTCTGATTTTTTAACCTTGTATGATGCCTTTTCTTTCAACATCTATAACCCCTTGAATTATACACTGGTGTAATGATTATACACTAGAAATCAAACCACATGAGATGAGGGTAATCTATTAATACATTTTGTCTGCTTATTTAAGAAATTAATTTCTTATCTTCTAAAGAAGATATAAAGATTATAAGATCTATAAAACCTATTTTTTTCAGGCCATTTTGTGTCATATTACTTACACACTGAGGGTTTAAAAACCTTGGATTGCAAATGTACCAATGCTCAGACCATCAATATAAAGTGCCAAAGTTAAAAAAAAAAAAAAAAAAAAAAAAGTACACACGGAAGAATAGTTATCCAAAATGTTACTGTTCAGTGTGTATTCATGAAACAACTAGAAAAAATAATTTGAATCAATTCTAGAAAAATATCTAATCTGAGTTAAGCCGGTAGTGTATTGGGTGGTTCAGCAAATGTCTGAATAGTGTCTTACAAGCCTTTACCTTTTTGATGTGTTTTAACCCAGTTACAAGAATGAACATTGTTTTGCTGAAAAACAAAACAGAAGTGATTGTTCTTTTCATGATGTTGACATTACTGTTCTATTTTTGAGCTCAAGGAATTACCAATAAGAAATACAGTAAGTCAGCCTGTGCCTAGAAGGTATGAGGCTAGTTAGAAACGAATTTGTTTTACTTAAGGATTGGTATCTGGGATAGTTGTAGGGGAAAAATGTCAGTGTCCTAGTTATAGTAGCCAGGATCAGTTTGCCACTGTTGGTGTGTATTCCAAATCCTCTGTCTCATTTGCTCATGAACTGCTCACAATGGACCATTCACAGCAGCTGCCCCGGGCACACCTGACCCCTCAGGCTGCAAGCTTGGTGTTTAGGAACTTCTGTGAGATAAGGAAGTTTTCCTGTCTTCACACCTATGACTCAGGTGTGAGAACTACCCCCGGGGGAGCCATTAGTACCTTCACATCCACCTGAGGGGTCATGTCTGCTAATGGGTCATCAGGGATGCCAAAAAGATGCCATGATTCACCTCACAGAGTAGATGACCCATTGTGAAACTCTCCAGCCTAGGGGAGGGACTGGGCATTCCCATCTGAGCCCCAGCATAGATAAGCTTGGGGTTTTGGCACTGGGACCACTTATCAGATCCAGAGGAGGACCAAAGCCTCAGCAGGACTGTGGCCCCCATTCTTGACCAGATTGCAACCATCATTTTCACCAGCAAGTTTCTTCTTTCTTTTTACTTTGAACTCGGGGGGGGGCATGTGGTACTCAGCACTGGGGTTGGTGAGTTCCACTCTGCTCGTGCCCCACTGTGCTGGACTGTACATCTGGTTTTGTGGGTCAAATGGATTTTCCTTCTGTATCAGTGAATTTTTTGTGATCTTTTTATTAAATTGTTATTCTGACTGGTTTAACTCTAAACCAGCACAGTCAGTTAAAATGGAAAGCTGTGTGGTGCAGAGAGGTCTGGGATCTTTAAGTAGAGAATTACCACACAATTTTAAAATGCAAGGGGTAAAAGTCATTACGGGATTAATTAGGCTGTTGTCCTTTCACATACTAAAGAGTCTTTCAAGATGAATACCTCTGGCAGTAATTCCAGTGCAGAAGCCAGGCAGCTTCCAAGGTTTAGGTCTTGATCACTCCACAGAGAAGTAAATCATGAGAGAATGAGAAAAGTCTAGGGAACCCAATGTAAGATAAGGATTCAGTTTTGCAGGAAACTGGCCCAGTCACAGTCCTATTATAGGAAAGAAATAATCATTTTACGCCTCTATTTTAGTACCTGCCTACATCTCAGAAGCATTGAAGGGTAAGTTCTGTTAGGTGCTGGGAAGGGTACATATCAGATACCAGCATGCCAGGACCGATGGGATTCTTTTATGTAGTTGGTCAAAGAGGTCAGGCTGCTGAACATTGATGGTGACAACACTGCCTATTCTTCAACTACCCTCCCACACACTGATCTCAGGTCCACTTTTACAACCAGCCTCCAAGAACATGGTACCCAACTACTCTGAACGGTGCCTGGTAGTGTTGTCAGGTCCTGATGAAGTGCTGTTCACATCATGTTCTTAATTCATGACTGCAAATTCATGAGCCTGCAAATAACAATTATCAAATAACAAAATATCAAGTAACAATTCCTGAGCAGATAACTGGGTTGTCTCAGCAGTTTTCTTTGTCTTACTCTTCTGGAAACAGGTGAGGTGTCTGGTGAAGACAAGGGTGGTGCTGTCCCAGCTGTGCTTGATAAGCAGAAGCTGTTCTTAACCAGACTTCATTAACTACATAGCTGTGACCTTTAAAGTTGGATTTGTTGTGAGTTTGCTCCTTGAATACTGGCATCCTCTGATATAATGTGGTGCTTTTACAGTCATAGACTCTAACTTTAGCTGTATCGAAATAATATAAGCAAGTCTCATTGTTCTTAAACCTCTAACTAAAGTAGTAATGGCCAGAATTTGCACATGATGACTTTTTTTTTTTTCCTTTGAATAAAGAAATGCAACGAGGAAGGCCAAAACTCCTCTGGAACTAAATTTGGCCAATGATGTGAAGAATAACAAATAGACCTTTCTAAAACACACCGATAACAAAAGGAATACTAGCAGAAATGAGGGCCTGCTGCTAAATGAACAAGGATCCTTGAAAGAGAGGCTGCAGTGAAGACAGAGCTACAGAACACCTGCTTTGCACTGGTCTTTGTGGACAAGGCCAGCTGTCACAAATTCCTGATGCAGGAGACTCAGAAGAATGTCTGGAGGAAGGAAGACTTTCCCTTGGCTGAGGGGGATTGGGTTAGAGACTGTTTAGGTAAATTTGACAGCCACAAATCCATAGGCCCTGATGGGATGTGCCCATGAGTGCTGATGAAGCTGGAGAACACCATTGCAATGGTGCCTCGGGACTGGAAGTAAGTAAATGCCACCTCATTTGCCAAGAGGAGCAAGAAAGAGGATCCAGGAAACTATCAGCCAGTGATCCTGAAAGGTGTTAGAAAACTCACTCTGGAGACTATCTCTAAGTATGTGAAGGGCAAGGTGAGCAAGAGAGTCAACACGGATTCACCAAAGCAATACAATGATTGACCAATCTGAGTGGCTTCTATGAGAGGATAACTGTCTGGAGAGATGAGGGGAGGGCCATGGATATTGTCTGTCTGGACTTCAGTGTGAATTTTGATGCTGTCTCCCATGATATACTCATAGTTCAGGAAGTGCAGGCTGGATGAATGGACTCTGAGGTGGTATAGTTTTAGAATCTCATGGAATTTTTCTTTCCCCTACCACGGAACAAGGTGCGAATTGCTCTTATCTTTATCTACGGCTCCTAGCAAAAGAGGCGAGTGATGCGTGAAGGTGTTACCTAGGTTCGGTAATTCACTGGGTGTGGTGGCAGAAGGGAATGCTTTTGGTTTTAAGTTTCCAGGAGAGGAGAACTGCGGGGGGGAAGGGGTAGATACTGGCTGCTTTTTTTTTTCCCAATCCCTGGATTCTCAGAGTTCCCGGCGAGAGAGAGAGAGGGACTTCCTGATTGAGGTCTTTTGCATCAGGCTTCCTGAGAAGGCCAGTAGCTGCCAGCCCGAGAGCGAGGGGCTTCCAAGAGACTTCCTGAACGGGGCCTTTTGGCATCAGGCTTCCTGAGAAGGCCAGCAGCTTCCAGTCTGGGAGCGAGGGGCTTCCAGCATTTGGCTGCTGCATCCAGCCCAGAGCGGCATTCTTCCTCCAGATGCAAACCACGAAAAGGATCCCAGCCTTTTTCTCTCTCCCCTGCATGTCTTCTTCACACCGACTCCTCAGAGGAACTCACACAAAACCTTCTTCCATCTACCCCCAAGGGCAGCTCAGCACCGGCCGAGGAGCAACATCACCACCTGCTGTCTGTAAATATTGCTGCTCACAACGGGAGCAGAGACTGTGTGTGGGAGAGTTTTCACAAGGAATTATCCCATAAATTGGTCATTTTAGTTCTGGTTGCTTGGTTTTCTCTGGGATAGATAGATAGATAGATAGATAGATAGATAGATAGATAGATAGAGATGTATAGAGATAGATGTATAGAGATATGTATATAGATATATATATTGCGGTTAAGAACTGTTATTTTTTGCTGTTATCATACCCTAATTAAATTTTGTGTTGAGTCCAAAGGAGGTCTGTCTCCTTCTTTGGTTTCTGGTCCAACAACTTTTCTTAATTTCCTCTAAACTAAGACAGGTGGATAAAGAACTGGCTCAATACTGGGTCTCAGAGGGTTTTCATGTAACTACCAGTGTCTCTGTAGAGTCCAATATTGTTTAATTTATCCATCAATTACCAGGATGAAGGGGCAGATGGCTCTAAAGCAAGTTCATTGATGACAGAAAACTGGGAAGAATGGTCAATAGCCAATAGCTTCAGAAGGACCTTGGCAGGTTGGAGAGACAGGCAGAGCTGAACATTCTGAAATTCAATGAAGGCAAGTGCAGGTCCTGCACCTTGGGTAGAACAACCCCAGGTAGCAGCACAGGCTGGGAGCTGACCTACTGGAAGGTAGCTCTGTGGGAGTCCTGATGGGCAAGAAGCTATGCATGAGCCAGCAGTGTCCTTGTGGCCAAGGACGTAAATTGTACTCTGGATGCATTGGGAAGAACACTGGCAGCAGGTCGAGGGAGGTGATCCTGCCTCTCTAATCAGCATTAGTGAAGCCACAGCTAGAGTGCTGTGTCCAGTTTTGGGCTCCTCAATTCGAGAGAGACACTGAGTTCCTGGAGTAGGTCCAGCAGAAGGCTAAAAAGGGTGACTGCAGACCCTCTCTTAGGAGAAAATCCTGAAGGAATTAATCCTGTTTAACCTCAAGAAGAGACCATTGAGAGGGGACCTTTTCAAAGTATCTGAAGGAAGAGTGTCGAAAGAAAGGAGCCAGGCCTCTTGTGCTAATGCCAAGCAACAAAATTACAGGCAATGGGCAGTAACTGGAACACAGAAGGTTCACCTAAACATGAGGAAGAACTTTTCTGTGAGGGTGATTGAACACTGGAACAGATCATCGAGGGCAGATGTGCAGTTTCCTTCCCTGGAACTATTCAAAAGCTGTCTGGACAGATTTTTGAGTAATATCCTCTAGGACACCCTGCTTGAGCAAATCTGGACTACATGACTCCAGTGGTACCCTCTGATTCTGTGATTCTGTTGTTGAGGTGACATATTTTCATTGAGCCAGTAAAATAACTCTGAATGGAAAGACAGAGGAAAGGAACCCACACAACAAATATGGTCCTTGTTAGTATTACTGATATTTGGTAGCAGTATCTTGGTAATACAGCTCTGAAATATCATTGCAGCATCGAAACAATTCCAAAACATTTAGCAGTACTTGAAATTGACTGTCAAATACACAATTATTTTCTATACATTGGTTTCCATCTCATCCCAGATTATTCTTTTACATGCTATAATAAAAACATGAAAAAAGTAGGTTAAACTGAGAAGCTGTATAAGCCTTTACATATTCCACTTCTTTTACTAGCATCTTCAGAATTTTTTTTCTATGTGGGCTGATGTAGGTGGCTACTTTTGTCTAACCCTTTTACAGTGCTTTCTCCTCATACAAATAATCATGAAAGTACATCAAATAATAACAGCAGGGGAGTTACTATGCTGCCAAATGTTCCCATCAAACAACTGGAATGTAGTCATCATTATAATCGTTTTGAGATGTTGAATGTCGTTAAATCAGCAAGCTCAGCTTCTCTGAAATCTCTGAAGCTTTTCTCCTAAGAATAAAGAAGCTTCCAACCATAAATAAGGATCAGTGAAGTGTAACAGAAAAAAAACAAAACACAAAAAAACCCCAAACCAAACCAAAACCAAACCAAACAGGAAAAAAACAAACAAACAAACAAAACAAAACACAAACAAAACAAAAAAACAACCAATGTGCTGAACTATGAAATAGGAATTTTTAAAAGGCTTTAATGTTTCAATATTTTCTTTCCTCTTCAAAATTTTCGACATTTTTAAAGGTGAAAATCTGAAATACAGCAAGAAAGGGATATCTGCTTTAGTGTTTCACCTAAATTTTGACTGCTTCTACAAATACAGTTATATGTAGAAATGTTAAATTTAGTAGAGGATGTTGAGAATTCAAGGTGGTATTTATAGTTAAGAGAATTAATGTAGCAAATTATCATCCTGTTTTATGCCCTGCTGCAACCATTTGTGAAAGAGAATTGTATTATTCTACCTTGCAGACATTCAGTGGGACTGAAAATGTAATTTTGACTCCTTTTAAACAAGGAAAATTATCTAAATGTGCCAAGTGTTATGTGAATATTGTTGTTAAATTAGTGTATTTTGTCTTTAGCCTCTGATTTCTAATGTAATTTGTGGAGACAGCTGCACTTGTCAATCTGTTATTGAAGACTCATTTTCTTAATCTCTGTTTTGAGAAACCTAACTTGTTACTGCCTTTTTCCAGTAAACTTCCTTTCCATTTTTTTCCTCTGTCTCTGCTTATCTGCCCCTGTTAGCTGTTTGGTTTTTTTCTTTTTTTTTTAAGCTGTGTCACTAAACAACCCACATTCTTCATGCAGGGGTGACTGAGTGCTGGAAGAGGCTCCTCAGGGAAGTGTTTACAGCACCAAGCCTGACAGTTCAAGAAGTGTTTGGATGGTGTTCTCAGGAGCATGGTGTGATCTTAGGGATGGTCTTGTGCACAGCTAAGGGCTGGAATTGATCTTTATGGGTCCTTACAACTCAGCATATTCTGTGATTCTGTTATTCTTTATCTAAAATTCTTCAGGAAATATTTTGCATCTAAATCTATTTCTGTTCTCCAAATACTCCTTTGACCTTCTGACAACAGTGTCACAAGCTTACCTCTGGCTCATTTCCACATGTTTGGGAAGGGAAGTGTCATACAATATGCCAGCTACACTTTAAAAATACCTGAGATAGATATCATTGATGCTAAGGCCTTCTGAAAATAAACATCATTCAGACACAATAAGCCTCAATGTTATCTGTTCTGTCTGCTAAATAGTTTAGTACTTTGCACAAGGTATAGATGCAATTCACTCTGTATTTTTAATAGATATTTCCAACATAACTTCCAAGTTCTGTTTAGCACTTAAAACACTAATGAGAAAGAATAGATTCTAAAGAGATGAACCCATAATTTCTACAATTCACCATAATATACATGGCATACCAGTTTCCACCTTTTAGAAGGTGTTTTGGTGACATGTATACTTCAAAAAGTATAACATATAGAGCTTACTGTGAAATATTGTGATAAGGTTTTTGGCAGCCACTGTAGAAATAGATGAATAGAGAGAAGTGTAATTGAATAATGTAAGTTTATAGTATCACATCCCAATTTTTTCTTTTATCAACAGTACTGATGCCTCATTAAAGGTGATGAAGTTACAAATATATATTGTAATTCAACTAGCCTGGTGGAATTCAGCTTCATCAGAAAAGGTAAATCATTAATTTACTGGAGTCACAAAGGAATATAAATTAACTTTTCCAGAGATGAATGCCTGTGGTGGTTTAGAGTTAAACTGGCAGGAGAAATGAATCCAACTCAGAATGGGATTGCAAGTGAGAATAACAATTTAATAAAAGATTACAAAATACACTGATACAGAAGGAAAATTCATTTGTGCCACAAAAACACCAGATGTATAACCCAGCACAGTGGGGCACAAGCAGAATGGAGCTCACCAACCCCTGTGTTGAGCACCACGTGGCCCCCCTGAGTTCAAAGTAAAAAGAAAACAAGAAACCTGCTGGTGAAAATGATGGTTGCAGTCCAGTGGCAGTCTCAGTCTGGTAAAGGCTCTGGTCCTCCTCTGGATCCAAAAAGAGCTCTGAAGAACTCCCAGTCCCAAAACTCCAAGCTTATATCCATTTGGGCTCAGATGGGAACATCCAGTCCCTCCCCCTGGGTGGAGACTTTCACAATGGGTGATTTATTCTGTGAGGTGAACAATGGCATATTTTTGGCATCCCTGATGGTCCATTAGCAGATATGACCCATGCAGGTGGGTGTGGAGGCAGGAGAACTTTCTTATATCACAGAAGTTCCTAAACACCCACTTTGTAGCCTGAGGGGTCGGGTGTGCTTTAGGCAGCTGCTGCAAATAGTCCATTGTGAGCAGTTCATGAGAAAAATGCCATAGAGGGTTTAGAATACACATCCACACAATGACAAACTGATCCTAGCTACTAAAACCAGGACATAGCCATAGTTCTGAAATCACAAAAACAGAAATAGCAAAGGTGTTGGGAGGTAAATTATTTTGTTCTGAATACATGTTGTTTTACTATTATGCTTGTGGCTTGTTGTCATGTACACCTCAAAGAGAAGAAGAAAACCAAGAACAATCTCTTTGATTTTGCAGCTCTGCAAATCCTTACCCAGATGAGTCACCAAGAAAACTGATTTACAACAGGGTTTTCAAAATCATATTCTTATGAATGTTGTCATGAGAGGCTCTTATTATTTTGATATTCCTTTTGTTCATTGAGCTCAGAGACAGTTTACACCAGTCACTCTCAGACATTGAACATTACATACCTTCGTTAGGACCCTAGTTGCCCTTAAGTAGTACCTTATTTAGGAAAAGGCAAATAGGTAGGCACATTCAGATGGTGATTTAAAGTTGCACAGTGTTGACTAGCCCTTTGGATGTGACCAGCCCTCTGCAGTTACATTACAGGTAGCCCAGACAGAGTGAAGTTCCTGGCTTTGGTGTCTCAGACAGGTGTTTAAGGTTGGGTCATGTGAATTACCTCTATGCCTGCTCCTGCCTTCCCTGAAGGTGTTAGGAATCCTTTTGTTCATTTGAATAGAATTAAAAAGAGCTCACTGTCTCTCCTCTATCCAGCCCATAGGCAGAGTTTAAAATATACCTTGAATTTCATGACCTACTTTTTCCTGCAATTCAAATTAGCCCTTTTTTAAACTTCAGCGCTTTCAGCTATTGCTGCAGAAATGACAGTTTCTTTTTTGAAAACTCATTAGTAATGGTTTGAAACACTCTGTTTACAAAAGCTTTCCTCTTATCCATTAAAACAAATGAATAACTTATCAGATTTCAGAATACTTGTGAGTTTTACAGATCCCATTAAATGTTAAGAGTTGTTTGCAAGAAAAGTGTACCTGTCTTCAAGTGCTCAGTGTGCTGTCTCCAGATCTTATTTGTACAATACACCAGCAAAATAAAGACAAAGGATTATACTAATTTGAAATAGGTGAGTCTAAAGGTGAAATCCTAAGGCTGGTTATTTTAATTCTTTAGTGTTCCCAACAAAGTTCAGGGAGGTTGAGAATATAATACAGGAACAAATGCACTGAAGTACAGAAAAGATTAAGTGAGTGAACAGTACAGTCATGACCCTTGTATATAATAAAAATGTTTTCTGGTCAAAATTAAGACTGCTGTTAGGTGTGCATTTACAGAATGACTGCAGATATATGCAGCAATGTAATTTTTGTTCACTCTGACTTTTCTACTGCTTGATTAAAAGACTAGACATTTTCCCTTGAGATTCACTCTTCTGGCTAATGTGCTGTAATTGCAACAGAGTGCTTAGTACAGCATCAACGAGCACTATTCTGTAATAAATTTAGGTCACTGCAGAGTTCATCATGTAGTCCATGGCAACAGTAGATGAAATGATGGTTAGTTCATCTCTTGCTTTTAGCTGCAGTGTCACTGATTCTCCTGTCTAAAAATATTATTAGAACTAAATGTAGGCAAATTGTCCAAGTTCCTAGGTCTCTTCCTTCCTACTGTATATGGAATATTTCAGCAAGAGAAAATATAATGTAACAGCATTATAACAGAAATGCAAAGCAGAAGAATTCTTAGCCAAGAAAAAGACAATCACATTCCACCTTGCAGCCTTTCTTTCCTATTCTCATGTAATCTCTCAGACCAATATTTTTTAAATCCTTTAGCTTTTACAAACCCTTGCACTTCCTTTTTGTTTCTCTAATGAAAAGGAGATAAAATTTATGCAAGGTTTTCAGAACTGTTGATTGTAATTGCTAAGTATTTGGAATAAGTTTGGGGAGCACATTGCTACAAGATTTTTCTGTCTACTTATTTACCTGACCATGTGCTTGAGAATATTTTATTAATTAAACTTATTGGCAAAGTGACCATTCAGATTAAATCCAAGCTGCATGTCTTTGGCAAGTTTTTTCACTACAAAATTTTTTCATTTTATTGTTTCCCCATCTGATATACATAAACACCACTATCACTAAATGCCAATTTCCTGCATTAAGAGAATAAGTAGGACTAAAATACTATATCATATGTTGCATAGAACTGTGCTTAAGTGTCTTTTTCTTCATTTAGTACTGCATCTTAATCTTTTATTCTTGCAGCTGATGATGTTTGGTGATTATCATATCTCTCATGAAAGGATTGAGAAAAAAATTCAAAGCATTGAAGCATAAACATAAAGCAGTGGAACTTGAAAAAAAAAGTCTGTGATTGGGGTAGGGCTTAACTTTAACATATATTATGTTTAGAACTGCATACAATGAACTGTAGTGGATTGTAGAAGTCAGACACACTTTTTGTTGGCTTTGATGATCTTAGCCTTAAGAATCTCAAGATTTTTTAAGAATTTAATAATAGTTGTATGCAGTGCATATATACCTATTGTAGCTGTGGATGTCAAGAGCAATGGCCTCCAACTTGTAAGAATATAGAAAGCAGAAAGTTATGTGTAATTTTCTACCAAACTAAGGGTTTATATCTGTCTTTGCTCTTTGATCTGTGACTAAAACAAAGTACTGAGTTTACATGATTAGAGTGCATGTTTGAAGGGAACTGAAAGTTTCTCACCTGTAACTTCCCAGTTCTTGAGCATTCATGATATCATCTGGAACTTTGTTGTAATAATTTTCACATGTAAGTTCCCAAGACAGAACTTTTATTGATCCATAAGTTTGAGAATCTTAGTTGACACCCGAAAACTGAAGTCCTAGTCATTATTTGTGTGGTATTATAAGACCAATGGCCCACTGTACTGTAGATTTCTCTAATTGTTCTTCAGCTTTCAGATTATTTTGTTTATAGTAGAGTATTTCTGAAACATATGGACTCTAATGTTCTTTACATATACACCATGTTTAGTGAAGTCAGCTAATGAATTGATCCCCATTTTACATAGTTCTTGCTTATAGAAAAGGTTAAGGCTTTTAAGATAGTGTGAAAGCCTTTTGGATAGTCTGTAAAATGGTGTTTATTTTGAAAGAGAAGTGGAAACATGCACTGCTGAAAGAGAAATAATGAAAGAAATTACAGTTCTGATTATATCTTATTGATATGATTTACATGATACAGAAAAGACAGACAAGGGCAAATTTCAAGGACCTTTTAAGCCTCTACATTATCACAGCCTTTCACCAAATACAGCTCTAACCTGACACTCCAGTCATATCACTCAAGTAACTCCTATTTAAAACAATCCTGAACTGATTATGACTCCTGAGTTTGATTTCAGTTCTGTGGTGTCATTAACTTTGAATGAAGTTGATAAAAGGTACTAAGATCTTGCTGAGATAGTCTCAGATCACAGGCTTTCCATGTCAAGTCACTTCTGTTTTCCACTTTTAATAGCACAGAGTAGCTGTTTTAATATAGCTTTTCTATCCTTACCTTATATGCTTCCCTTATCTTTCTACAACATAGTTGTAAGAGCTTTCTTTCAGGACAGATTTCCCTTGCAGTCCAGCTGTAATTACAGTTCTGTTCTTAGATTGCCTTTCTGCAGCTGTCTCTGTTGTCAATTTACTCTTGTTTTCACTCACTCAGTTTTTGACCCAAGTAGGGATATTGTTACAGACCTCAAGATTTTTCTTCAGATAATCTGTCCCAGAAGCCATGATCATTTCACTCTTCTTTTTATTCTGAGATGAAAAAACAAACAAACAAACACCCAAAACAAACCCAAAGCCACAAAAACAAACAAACAAACAAAAACCCAAACAAAAACAAACCAAACAAAACAAACCAAAACCAAAACAAACAAACAACAACAAAACAGAACAGAATTTTCTTTCAGCTGTAGTTGTACTGCTTAAGGTCCAAGATTTTTCTGAGTGCCTCTGTCTGATGGAATTTGTTTCTCACACCAGGCAAACAGCTCTAATGTCAGATGACAAGCCCTGACAATCATCAGCAGGTTTCTAACTTAGTGTTTGACTGAATTTTTAAGACATTTGCAGAACAACAGAGTCTACAATTCAAGATTTTAAAATGGACACTGTTCCAGCATAGCAGTTGAGTATCAATTTTTAGTGATAGTTTTAGTGAAAGTTTTGGGATATGCAAGGCAGTTGACAACTCATAAATTTGAGACAGTCATATATAAGTCTTCATAAGGTCTTAGTACTAGAATATGGAATATTGATGATAAACTTTGGAATTTAATATCCCAGTGCCTTATCCACTATCATGATAGAATGAAAAGGGATTACTTTTGGACAAACAGTACTGAAAGAAGAGTAAGTTTGGGACATTATCTTAAGTGTAAAAGTAATTGATTTTTTGTTAAAATGTCTCATTGCTGGTGGAAGTCATGATTTTATGAACTAAGGAAGGAAAACTTCAGTTAAGATAGATGGCCTTGCAGAAAATCATCTGGGCATCTCATCTGGCATATTAGAAGTTTAACATAGCTAAACCTTTTTACTGGTTTAAATTTAAAAGGTAGTCAAGCCTGTTAGATCACTGAACAAAAGGTGACATCATATTCTTCTCTATCACAGCAGAATGTTTCTGAAGTATTTTGGTCTTGTATCTCTGAGATAGTTCTGGAAGCCTGAGAGGAAATTATTACATGGAAACAGGCTGTCATTTTTCTGTTTAGAAACCTTGAAGATGGACAGAATCCAGCGTTCCAGACTACCTGTCTAAAGAATGACAAGGTTACATAAAGATTCTCACCAAACTGTGGAAAATGGGGAAAAAACTGGAAAGATTTCAAGATTTTGTTACATATTGAGATTAACAGAAATAACTGAGTTGAAGGGTAATAGAGTTTTGCTAAACCTACATTCTTTCCTGTGTTTTCTCCAGCATAGTATGACCATTTTTAAAGTAAAAATGTTCATTGATAATTGCTGAACAGAAGTGCCTGTGCTACCAAGCACTTATTTTATATTTATTTTATTTTTTAAAATATAATTTTCAGAGATTACAAAATCTGAATGTATAGTAAATGTTATTAAAATACTCTCATAAGTATCACATTTTTATTTTTAAAGATAAATTGTATAAATAATGGAAATAAAAAAGATATTGTTTTTTCTGTTATGTTCTAACTATATTTGTTCCATTCTTTCACCTGGGCATATCACACCCCAAATGTAGCAGACAAGGATCATCACTTGGAACCAGTTCAGTAAAGCCAAAGTCTATAGCTTAACCTGCTTTTAGAACAATATTGGACTTGGGAAATAGTAGTATCCATAAACTGATAAGAAATTTTTCTGTTCTAGCATTTCTCTCAGCGTTTTCACCTACATATGCTTTTGTTTCAGTATTTCATCACTGCTTTCTCTTTTGGCCAGTTTGCCCTTGTGAGCAATTAAAATATTCTTAGGATTAAAACCTTAAACTTTGTAGAAAATTTAGAAAAAAGAAAACAAGTGGGTCTGAAGTTTATGGTTGTTAGGCAAAAAATGCAAGGACTCAGCAACAGGAGTGGATGTCTGTTTCACATCCCTTATAGGAACAGATAATTGTTTATTTGTTGCCTATACACTGAAAAATCATAGATTTGTTCACTGAGATCAGTCAATAAGAGTTTCAACTATCCACAAATCCTGGGTTCAAACTCCATTTCCAAATAATTGCCCCTAATTTTTGTGACAAGTGTAAGCAAATCATGATTGACATATCTTTCCATACCCCCCTCTCACTCCTCCCCTGCATAATTACCAAGCACACTAAACATTCCCTGCAGGCAGGGAAGAGAACCTACTATAATATTTTGATGATCCATTAATGCAGGTCATATCTGATTGAGTTTTCTGCATGTTCACTTGGAATGTAGCACTCTGTGACCTTGAAATATGAGCATTAAAGACAGGATACCTTATCTTGCTGCATGTCACTGTCACCAAATAAAGCTTCTATTACGGGTGCTTTGAAATGAGCTGGTGGTGAAAAGAGAACCTCTACTGTTAAACCTACCTTAACACAAAGGCTGTGTTATTTCTTTACGATGTTACATGAATCATCTGCACTTTCTGTGATAAGCCCAGGGCTGAGTGTCTTTCATTTCAGCTGACATTTTGCTGCCATTTGTCAGGCTAAGGTAACTACTGTGCAATCACACCAAGCTGATGTGTGGTCATTGTTTTGCACAAAATGAACATTTAACTCAAGCAGAAGATCTTTTTGAAGAATAAAATTTGAGAAAGCAAATTTCTGGTCATATATGAAAAATCAAGTAAGTCTGTACCAAATGCCCTTTTTTAGGTGGCTAAAAGGATTTCTGCAGAGAAATTGACAAAGTATTCTACTTCTATACAGAAAATAAAATTTAAAAAAAAAAATTAGTTTTGAGCAAAAAGAATTTCTCAGGGTACTAAAAGGCTTTTATTTGTACTTATATATTATTAGCCTCACCTGATAAGATATTTGAAAGCTATGGGGTTTTTTTAAAGACAAAGAACTGTCAATTTCATACTTGTGAATGTGTTGAAAAGAATCTAAGAAAATGACATTTTTATCTCCCTTGTATTTTGTGTTTTTCCCATATATTTGAATTTTTCCCAGACATTTGATTTTCAAACACCGGGCAAATTTTTGATAAACCTACTGTATTTCATGACTTTTTAGATGGCTTGCTCATGGCTTAAGGTGATAGAATCACTGGGCATGTTGTGCATAAAGTAATTGAGCACTTTTAACTCTAACTGTTGGGGCAGAAAATTGAGCACAATTGAAGGATAAGATTGGATTGCAGTTGTTCAGCTGCTGAGAAAATTTACTGTCAAGTTTGCTTGGGTGCTCTTACTCCTATTTGAGAAAAATGTTTTTACCAATAATCATAACAACAATAATGATAATGATGATGCAATTCATGTAAAAATGTACTGGAATTGTCCACAACTGGCAAGTAACTGCTAGTTACAGATTTTGAAACTGCTAGTTAGTAATTTATGAAGTTCTTATGCAGCACCCTGTGTGACTTTAATTTTCTTGTTCATGGAGCATATCAAATGCAAGGTGTAACTTGTAGTTCTGGACACATTTCTCCTTTATTTCCCCCCCCCCCCTTCCAATTATTCATTAAATACCGGATGTGTTATGCAGAACTGAGGGGAGGAAAGGCAAATAACTCTAGCCTGAGAAAATGCCATCATGATATTCATCATCACTTTGTGACATTTGCTGTCCTTTTATTAAACTGCCTGGCATTTGAGGAAACCATGCCCAGATTAATTGCAGTTTCATTAACTGTTGTTTTCCCCTATTAAATGATTTGATAGTATTTTCCTTTCAGGAATATCAACATGTTTAACAAACTCAACTAAAGCTTTGAAACCCATCCTGATCTGTCCCTTACTTGTCCCCAGCTTAGTCTGATACATAGCTTTTAGTAGCAAGATTTTTAGCATCCTATCCAGCTGAAACTGAAGTTTGTCCTTCAGTTTGTGGTGTTCAACAAATATAAATTTGCAAAGGTGGATCCGGTTGTGCCTGACATCACTTATTTTTATCTCCCTGCAGGATGCTTTCCATTTTTCATCTCCAGAGTTGCAGTTCAATGAGGTTCATGCTCCCTCACAGAAAGCCAGCATTGTTAGATTTTTACAACAGCATTATGCTGGGAAGTGTCTGGAGCAAGGTCACCTTAGCAAGGGAAAAGCAGCCCCACAGTGAAACTGCAACACATATGAAACATTCAGGCTGATCTGCTGTCTCCCCTGCCCTCTTTTAGAAGATGTAACTCTAAGTATCAAGAAACTGTGGGTAAAGAAGCCCCAAACTCACCAATTCCTCATGATGCATGGAAGCTGAAGGAGGGCTGTGCGCTTCTCGTCTCTCTGGCCGCAATGCCACATACCCACTTCACAGCACCTCCGTCTGCAGTTTCATGTAGTCCTTCAGGGCATCCAGAATGGCTATTTATTCACTTTGTTTTATTAAAATTACTTTACTAGGGGCATTTCTACAAAAATATTCACACTGGACCCTTCCCATTAGGACCAATTTTACAGTGTATCTTCTGACCTTAGAATTTAAATGAAAATCTCAAGTATTAATTCCCTAGGAACAGACTACAGATGTAAATACCAATGTGTGGTGGAAATGATAGTCATTTGTTAATCAGCTAAAAAAGAAATGTGAGTCAAACAAACTTTTGTGCTTGCTATCTTGTAAAAAATAATTGTCTCATTAATGTTAGCTATATTAATTTAGTTGTACTATGAAGGTCAAATGCAACAAGATTCTTTGTAGTCCTCATCAAGTTAAAAAAAGCTATGTATTTACCAGAGTTTCTTTCTCTCTAAAATTAAAATTTTGACAACACCTTTAGCAACTGATTAGAGATAGTAACCAGGGATATAGTGAGAGGTACAGTTCAAACAGAAATCACACAGCTACAGAATGAAAACACCCTACCAACACACTCTCTGTGTACATCACCAGCTGTGAAAATAAATCTTGTTTATGAAAATAATTTTGCCAAATCACCTCATATCTATCCATACTTACAGGTTTACCTAAGATATCTGCATGGATATACATGGGAAATTGCAAGTGATTTTTGGAATAAATAAGCTTTTCGACTAGGTTATTCATATTTGACCAACTATCTTTCTCACCCACTGTGGCAGTTTCCACCCAGTGTCCACCCAAACCTCCAAGGCCTCTGCTTTCCCAGAGGGAAAGGAAAAGGAACAAAGACAAAACAAACCCAGAGTGGCTAAAATACTCAAATTTATTACTAACAAGATAAGAACTAAAAAGTAAGAAATAAATCAGTCTTAAAAATACCTTTCTCCTCCCACTCCTCCCTTTTTCCAGCAGTTCAAGGGAGCAGGGAATGGGGGGTTTGCAGTCAGTTGTTGTGTCTGACATTGCTCTTGTCCTGTGGGTCACTCCATGGGTGCAGTCGGGTCCCTGCACCCCAAGGGTCCTCTGTGGGCTGCGGGGGCACAGCTGCTCCACCATGGTCTGCACCACAGACTGCAGGGGGGCTGCAGCTCTTAGTCCTTCCCCTGTTTCCATGGGGTCCTGTCGCGGTCCGAAAGGGAAAGAAGGATCGGTCCACATGAGGAAGGGGGTGAACAGGCGTGAACACTTTATTAAGAAGAGCATGAGATTCTTATAGGGTTCTGTCGGAGGGTTCTAGAACTTGGGTGGAGTTAGGGGCGGAACGCAACAAGAAAGGAAAAGGGAAGGAGAGTTTATAACTTATAAGGGAAAACTGGGGGTGGCTTAGCCTTATAGGGTGGAGCTGTATTGCTCCACTGGCTAGCCAGTGGGGTTTTAGGGGTACAAGAACCAATCAGGGGGCTGTAACCGGAGTTCCCATAACCAATCAGAAGATTCGAACATACAGAAGTAATAGAATGATATTAATTACCTATCTAATACATCTTTTATCCTAACTATAACACTGGAACAGTATAAAAACTTGCAGAAACAGCAGCTCTATGGCAAAGGGTATACAACAGGTGTTTGTGGCAGCAGCAGACAGTTTTATCCATAGGTAAAAATTATTCTATCAGCAGTCCCTGACGGGTGTCTCTCCAGACAGGGTCCCTTCCCATTGGACACAGTCCTCGATAGACTTCTCCAATGTGAGTCTACCCCCCAGACAACATTTCTACCAGGGAAAAACCTACTCCAGTGTGAGTCTCCTTCTCCATGAGTCATGGCCGCAAGTCTCTTCCAGGATCTCGCCCCATCCTGGGCCTCACACACACACACATACACACACACACAAATGCAAATGCTTGTGCATACACACACAGCCCCACTCCTGACATATATACGCACCTCCAGGCGTCCTACTTGATTTGCTGGACTAGACACAATACATGATTTTTCAGCGTTCCTTACCTCTTTTCCTTGCTGTAATTTTCAGAACTGTGTTTTGTGTTTCTGCAATTTGTAAAAATGAGAGAAAACTGACGTAAATAAAAAAATCTCAGAAGTTGTTCTTCAGAGACATTAAGTCTTTCTCAAACATCATAAATGCATAGACATTGATTTGACTTCACAAAATAGCTCACAGAATAGCAAGGTGAAGATCTTGTAAGAAATTTCAACTCAGTAAGTGGATATAACAGCTGCTCAGAAGAAAAAATAGAGGCACCGAACTCTGAAGCTTATAGAAGAAATAATTTTATTCTTTTTTTTTTTTATATAATTTTAAGTGGTTAGTGACAGTTTTAGTTGCTTACAGAGCCTACAGTTTAATCCAAGCTTATGTTGGATTATGATTGATCATATGGTTTTACATACTCTTCCTGTGCTCTTTCTAACTCTATCATTTCAGATATTTTGACTATTTAGCAATGAGATTTTTTTGCCATTCATAAGCAAGTTGTCAGTTTTCAGAAAAGTAATTGCCTAGGACAGATATTTCCTTGCCTTTTGAGACTTACTTAATTAAAGCAAATAACTTACACTCATTGCATGTACAGTTGTAATTTCAATATTATTTTGCTTTCTCATCAAAATACGTGATTTCACCTGATATTTCAGGAATCTAACTCTATCACATGAGTTTCAGAAATGCCAGTCCATCTGGAACATTTCAGCACATTTCCTTCTACAGTTCTATCCGTGTGGATATTGAACTTCTCTTTTGTTGCTTTCAATAGCAGTTTATACCATATATCTGCAGATTACAGTGAATCTTACTATCTTCCACTCACTTTTAAAAACACAGTCCGGTAGAGACAACCAGGCATGGTCATGAAGGAAGAAAGTGAAAGGAGAAATGCAGAATGAAGGAGGAAATGCAGAGTGAAGGGTGTACTTAGGTCATGAAACCATAGTGTGACTGGGACTGTGCCTGCATTCCACTGTATTGAGTTGCTGCTGTACAGGAAGTGGATCTGAGCTGTAAAACCCAACCTGTTTTCACACCAGAAGCATACTGATCTTACCTTTGGTGTTTTTTTTTTTTTGTTTTGGTTTTGGTTTTTGTTTGTTTGTTTGTTTGTTTGTTTTTGTTTTTTAACTATACATACATAACTCATTAGATATATTCATATCTAATATATATATAATTTTATCTATTTTATATATATATATATATATCTATATATATATCTATCTCAAAGGAGATGTATACCTGCATCACAATATGCCTTTTGTAGACATTCTTTAATTACTCTGAAACTGGTGCCCTCTTGCAGGTAGCAAATTGAAGGAAAATGTCCAAAATAGTCTGTACAGACTCTTCTACTTTTCTAACCAGTATTTCACCTTACCAGTTTTTTGATTATTGCTTATTGTGCAACTTAATCCCAATTATTTTTTGATTAGTTTTCTCTGACAGGTTTTTGTATCGTTGTTACTTAATTATTTTGGCATATCCAGTTCCGCAGATGCTACAAGCTATCACCTTGTCCCTTCATATTTATTTTATACTTTTCCAGACCATGGCAATCAAACCTATCCAGCTAAGCATGTGCCTGTTGAGAGCTCTGAAGAGGAGCCCACAAGTCAAAGGTGCGACTCAAGCTCACAGACAGAAGATGAAATTTGTAGAGAACTTTGACCTCTACGTATTAGTGGATACTATCTCTTTTATCTTATTCTTCTTAAACCAAATAAATCTTTACATATCCTCAGTACAAATTGTGACTGTGTCTAACTAATATAGGGATCTTTCCCTTACTGACAGATATAGAAACCTAATACAGTTCCAAAATTGCTTTTAAGCCCCATTTGCTTCCTTATGTGGGTGACAATTTCATGAAATTGTCACATGTGGGTGACAATCTTTGAAACATAATTTTTCTTTCATGTTGAGTATCTGGAATATTACCATTTGTCTGCTCTTCTTTCTTCTCAAATATAAGATGCTGTTTCAATTTATCTGTATTTAAGGTGAAATGAAGGATGTGTTTGTGCCCAATTACTTTGAAATTAGATAAGTATTATGTCACAGTATTTCTGTGCAGCATTATGATTTTTTAAAACAGAATATTACTCCTGTAAAGTGGTTATGCATTGCTTGTGGGCATATTTCGGAAGTCCAGAGAGTGCAAAGAACACCTGTTTCCACATCACATCCGTAGAGTCTGTGGCAGGATTAAAAAAAGAAGAGCCCTTTCCATTTCCTCTTCTTGTGCCTTTCCTTCTGATTTTCTTACCATCAGATAAGACACTATAACCTATATTATCCTTTATCTGGAAGTGATTCTTAAATGCAGTTTGGGAGGGAAGTGACTTCACAACAACGTAGACCCTGTCCTGTTACCCTCGAGATTAACTATTCTACTCCTGTGTTTGCCAAGGAAGCATGTGTTCTGAATAAACATGACAACACAAAAGCAATCCCATTTCTATAGCCTTCCTCAGTTTTTACAATTCAATATTCTGAAATGAGGAATGTACTGTTGTCTGGATCATGTGCTCTCTTTAAGCAAAATGCTTATACAAAGTTGAGACTGATAATAAGACTTGTGGCCTCTACATCATCTGTTTCCTAAAAGAGTTTTGGTTTTGCTTTGCAGTCAGTATAATTCATTTTTATATGGAATTTGAGGGGTTGTGCAAACATTGTTGCCAATGATCCTTATTAAGCTAGTAGATCAAGTTGGAATAGAATAAGGGTATATAAATTATTACAGAAATAAAAATTTACATAAAGGAACATTTTATGTTACACAGCCCCAGTTTTTCCACATCTAACAAAACTATCTTCAGCTTTCGAGGGAGTACTTCTATTTAGAGCACTTTCTTCATATCTCAGTATTCTACTTCAGTAGTTTTTCATAATTGCTATCCTTGCAGCATTTTCTAATAATTCATAGATTACTGAAAATATACGTTTTTGAAAATTATGTCTCATGTAGATAACTGTAGAGATATAGTTACATAGATAACTACTATAGAGTTACAGGGATTTAGATATTGAAAAATTTCCATCAGAGCTCTTTGAGGGTTTTGTCTCTTCTATTTCTTCATATGCAGATACAGCTTGTGTATCCTTCCATTGAATGTGCATTGGCTGAGACCAATGTAAAACCAAACTGGAAAAAAGAAAAAAAAAGTAATATATTACAAATAGACTTCATCCCATACATAATTTATGGCAAAGGTTTTGCATGCAAAGGAAAATTAACGGTGTCTTTCTGCTAGATCTGCAAAACTTACTTCTGCCAATACCATTTCACAGCTTGTATTTGCTGGAAAATGCTGTTTTATTAGCACATTCACTCAGTCTGTGAGACTATCAAAGTGTTGATCATGTGTCCACAGCCAGTTTTACAGTAATTTTTTATTTGTCATTCACTCTGATCTAAAAGTCACTTCTCTCTCTTTCTCTTTTTGAGAATCATGCAAATACATTTTTTTCTTCACTCTTCATAAAAGGCATGCAGTGCTATGCACAAATTATTAGTTTTCATTGTGGCTGTTTGTGTATTGAAGTCCAGTTATTGAAGGGACAGGTTTCTGATTTGGGATGAAAAAAATAGCACTTTTTTAAAATAAAGCTGAATCACTTTGGTTCAGCCAGACATTTCTGAAACCTTTATCAAATTGCGTGATAACATCTGTGTCCTGAATAAAGTCTGCCTAAGTTTCCTTTCAGTTTCAAACAAGAATGATATTTCTTCTTTCCCTCATGATATAGATATATGTTTTACAAGGTGGAGAGGCTAAAACAATACATTTATTTATAATTGTGACTAGCTAAACCTTTGTGTAGGTTCCAAGATATGGATGGTTATAGGATATAGGTTTATTTACAATGACATATGGACCTCAGATATCCAACCAACTTGTTTGTTTCTATTCATATTTATTACTGCATACTGCAATGCTGCAGTTGATTTCCAAACCCCTTTGCATTTTGTGTGACATAGACTCTGAATAGAGCAAATCATTAATATCATGGGAGGACATTTCTTTGAGTACTTTTATTATTTAAAGTTTCTGTGGAAATCACTAAATGTTATGGTAGAATTCCTGTCTCCCATCCTTTAATCTTACCTGTATCCAAAGCTCTTTTAACAGAAATATTTCAGTAAGTTGCATAAGACACTGCTTTGTCTTAGCTATCTTTCTGTTTCCGGCTGCAAACTGCAATTCAGAGCCTGCTTACCCACCACCCCACTCTGTGTGCTGGTTTGTCCTTTGTTTAAAGAACTTTTATTCATCTTCTGTAATAATGCTAAAAAAAAACAGAGAGGAGATATTCCCAATAATATACGGTCATTGGTACCAGGGCTCAGTGACTTGTGTTGTTGGTAATACAGTTATGGCCCTTTCCCCTCACAACCCACAGTGCCAGGTGATGTTAAACTGACATCCAACAGAATTAATTGTATTTCTTACTCACCTTGCATTTTGCTTCCACCAGCCACACACTTCCTCCTCAAGAAGCAAAGAGTTCTTTTTAGTGAATTTTTCCATCTGTTGGTAAGTCATTCATATGGGTGATGATGACTATTTTTAATGTTTTGCTCAGTCACTGTGAATTAGTCCACCCAATCTTTTTAAGTGTGATTTATTTACTAAGAGCATTTCCTGTAGTTTAAAGAATATCAGTCACCCAGCTATTTCCACACCTTATCTGTGCTGTTCTGCTTTTCTTGTGACTTTTAGTCTATGTGTTCTTAAGTAATGTCAGTATTACATCTTGCATAGAACAAATACAGACTTAAAAGATGATAGAGATCTAGGGTACATGCATGCAAGAACAGGTGCAATCTTAAAAATCAGTGTTCTGAGCCTCCTCAGTATTGGATATAAGATGGAAGTGAGACCTCTGTTCAACTTGACAGCACTAGACATCCTCTTGAGCACCTTGAGGGTGTCCTGGCTCTATGGGACCCCAAAACTTGCCTTGCTTAAGAAGAAAGACACTAGCTCTCACTGTCACTGGTGTGACTGGAGTTCCAACTAAATGTAAATCATATCAGCTACAGCCCTTATGGAGGAAGCTGAAGAATGAATGGAGAGATGAATGCTCTTTTAGTTATATGCTTTCCTATAGTCTTTTCCATGGCAGGCTACAGGCAGATAACAGAAAAATCTGTAACTTCCGTTAAGGAGAGGATACATACGATAGGATCCTCTCACAGACACAAGTCTGACTATTTGTCAGTAAATACCGTATTTCCACAAAGAATGGAATGTTTCAGACATTGTCAGGATTATCCTAAATCTGGTCCCACCAAAGGCTGAAGCAAGATTTAGGACAGTGCCCAAAATTTAGTCTAATTTGAGGGCTGGTGGTAATCTTATTTTTGGCCTAGTTAAATGTTTGATTTTGTTCATGTCTTGGGAGGATGACACTATGTTTGTTGTTCTATTTGAAAATAAATTCCAAGATAATTTGAAGAGAAGCAGTATTCTTGCCTGCTTTTATTATATATTTACTGCTAAATGTTGATTAGTGGAGCATTTTTGTATGTCATGATTTTTCCTAATCTCCCCTCACTTCAGTTAACTACCCTTATAAAGTAGTATGTTGCTGAAAATCTTCCTCTTTCTTTTTAGATAATATGTTGCACATTTCTAGGAATAAAGCTCACTCATTCTTCACACTATATAGTTTTCAACGAATCAGTTATTTACAGTGCAACCCAGGAGACTAACAGTTTTCTTGAGTATTTGCAAAGCTGTTCTCCTCATACTTTCATAAAGATGAATAGTATTTAACTTCTGGGCATCAGAGATCTCTTCATTTTAATTAGCAAGGATGTTTTTCCTATCATTTTCCTTGAAACAAAATATATCCTAGAAGATTCCTTGCACTGTTCCCCCAGCTGTTGATGTGGTGTAAATTAAAGGAAACATTATGAAAGGTGAATAGCTAGGGAAAATAAAAAACAGGGTCTAACATTAAACTATAAATGTTTCAGCCTTTTGCTCAATCAAACCTTGGGGCAATGTGTTTTCAATGACATGCTCCAGTAAAAGTCTTTTTAGCCTAAGAGTATCTTTCCAAACAAGACAGACAAAAGCTTTTATTTTAAAAACAAAGAGCAAAGTGATTTGCTGTACACTTGCCATGAATAGCAACGAGTAGATTTCTGGTGAGTTCCTCTCTTTAATTAGCACACTGCTATAACCTGACTGATGCTGTTGCTGTATAGCTGAGTACTGTCTTACTGCAATACATCAGAGGATACCACTTGAATCAATTCATGAAACAGGTTAGGAAAATAATACCATGGAGTATTTTTGGTTTAAAATACTTCAATGCTTCACTTATTTCTTTTTCAAAAAACATTGTTTTGATAAATTTATTTGATGTAATATATTTTAAATATTTTTTAAAATCCTCACAGCTGTTTCAGACAGAGCAGGATTTCAAAGTAGTAGTACCATTAAAATAGAAAAATGTTACAGTAATAGTTGAATGAAAGGGAGAATGGAGCCTAATCAGTAATTTTGTCACAAGTTCCAGGCAATGAGCAAATTAAGAAAAAAAGACCTGGCAAAAGGGAAGTTATGTGTTATGATTGCAGCTGCTCCTTATAATGAAGACTTTCACATATTCCTGAAAATATCTTCTCCAAGATAATACCTACTATACCTGTTACATAAACAAACTTTTAAAATATGTCAAAGACCATATGGAGATTTTAACCAAATTTATAAAGTTTTCAAAATTGGGATTTATTAAAGATTCTTCTACAGGTGCTTTTCCACATGGGCATAGCATTAATCTCTCAAGTTTGAGGTTCTTTGGCCCAGGATTCTCTTCTGCCATGTCTTATGTATAGATGTCCATGTAATGTTCACTAAACTTAGGAAAAGTGACATGCAAATGATCAGTGCTGGGTTTGTATTTCTGCAAAGCAGGTGGTGAATCCTCATTAAAAAGGTGCACAAATAATGTGGCCTTCTGAGCTATGATCGACATCAAAGTATACAATAGGGAAATCAGGTTTTGAAAACAAATTCCTGTAAAAATATCATAGTTGTTCAAATACCCAGAGTGTACTGGATACTGCTCAGAGTGAACAGAAATGAGGTTGTCTTATGACCTACACTCTCTAAGTCATGAATGGTTAAACATTAATGTAAACACTTTTGTCAATACGTAATATAGAAAGATAATAGATAAATTCACAGTACTTTGCTCAGGAGTTTGTATTTTTTGAAGTGATTTATTGGTCTTCAACAAGTTTCATAGCGAAGAATCAGAAAGTGTTTTGTGCATTATTCACAGCAAGGATTTTTTAAAAAATTTTATTTTTTAATGATAAATGTTGGGAATTTGTACATTTTTTACATTTAAAAAGCATCAGATGAGTGGGATGAGCAGTTAAGCAAATGCTAAACTCCTAATACTAAATAAAATTTTGTAAAATATAAGATATATAGATATAAATAAATATATGGAGATAAATAAAAATTACATATGTTTACATTTACATACTTACACCTGTGTGTAGCAGACTTATGGATTTTTTAAATAGTAGCTAATAATTCTTCATGCTGTTTTTTGATGGGTCTGGATTTTCAGATGGAAGCATCTTGGTCACTTGCAGTGCAACATCCAGGCTGCCAAATCACCCATTGGTTTTGGATGCTGTGTTCAAACATACAGAAAGCAAAAAAAGGATGTTATTGTATTAGCTAAGAACTAATTCTTGCCCACTGGTAGTGAAGCCATGATTGAATTTACAAATTATGAATAATTAAATGGTACTAAAAATTTTTATATTTTAGCATATTATTTATACATATAGCATGTTACTTGTGGAAAAATTACCCATTTATGGAACTAAAACCACTTAATGGGATTAAGTATATGACTGCCTGAAAAAGTCACAAGTGTAAGTATGGTACCTGAGAAAGGACTGAGAGTGTGAAAATTGCTGAATTTTATAATTATAAATTAGCAACTGTAGAATAAACTTAAAATTACTTAAATCTTTGTGTGATCTTTTCTGTAAAAAACTATATAGATGTACATATTTATACAGAATTTCTGTTATATAAGTGTAACAATTACCAAATCTCTTTTCTATGGACTGAGTTTACCATATGTGAACATTTGCTGTCCCTAATAGGATAAGTTGTACTTTTTTAATCCTTCATAAGTAAAAACTATTAAGCTGTAAGTTTCCACCACATAAAAATGTCTTTGACCTAGAACAAAAGTTATCAAAATATGATCCTGGAGATGGATAAGAGGCTACAAAAAAATTCCACATAGGGGAAACAAGAGGAAAAAAATTATGTTGCTAACTTGTTTTCAAAGTATGGAAACTTTCTAATGATTCTTGGAGGATTTGACTACATACCAGAGAAGGAAAATGAGCAGAGAGTGCAGTCAAGCTGTAGGTAAATATTTCACATAGATATTGCCTTGCCATGAAGCTTGTATCCGTAAAATTTATCTGCACAAATAAACTTTATGGTAGCCATACTACAGTTCGTCTGACTTCACCACCACAATGTAAATCTGAATATGTAAACACAGACAGCATAATATGACTGAAATTTTTCCAGAACTTGTTTTTCATAGCACTTCACCTACAGCTGTAATTGATAGTGCACCACAGTGATGTGACACCTCTCCTGCAAGGTCTTTTGTGGAATACATCTGCTGTACAGTGGGAAAGCAAAATAAGAGTCTTGACAGAATCTAGTGGTAGAAAGGACTCAAACTGAGAAACTGTTCAACACAATTTGCATATTATGCAGATGAAAAGCTAATGACAAAAGAGTGTATTGGCAAACTCTGCCTTGTTATCTGGCAGTGATGTGTATAGCAGCATGAATACCTAGACATAATCTCTGCTAATGTTATTTCACAATTTTAAAAAATGAAATCAGAGAACTGCATATGTAAATAAGATTCAGTTGTGATGAACCACGTAATTCCATACAATCCAAATAATCCAGTTCACTTTGGGACACAGGCATCATGATTGTATGTTATTAATTTTGAATAGTGGAAGAGGGAATGTAGCCAAGTGCTTATTGAATCCTCATTTCTAGTTTAAGCGGTTGCTTCTTCATCCTTGCTTGCCAGTTCTGAGAGTATTTCAAGGAACATTACTGAGAACAAAATCGAACACCATCAATATTAATGATCTGAACTAGAAATATAGCTTTTAGTGTGCAAATTAATTACCCTAATCACAGGGGTTTTTTTGTATCCATTTTAATGAAATAACTATTTATTTCACTGAGTCCTGATCTTTTCTTTTGCAAATAAGGCACATTTACATGATAAATACAGGAAATTTAAATGGATGACTAAATTAAATTGAGGAAGGAAAAAAGACCTTTTCAAATACAATTTTCATAGGAAAAACAGCTAGATTAATGGGTTGGTTAGCTGACTGGCATCTGTGATTAAATTTTTTTAATGTATGTCAAATAGAATTTAATGGACCTCAAGAAATGTCTACATAGTAATATTCAGGGTTTGGTGAAGATGCATTTTATCTCCTATTATTGAAGTGTAGACAGCTGAAGGATTATTGCTTATTGTTGCCCAGTATAGTATAGAGACATTATGGTTGGAAATAATGATATAAATTTGCATTTCTACATTCTGTGTTGTGCATCCTTTACCCTGAAAATATTTTCTTTCTATCCACAGGAATTTAAAACAAGAATTTCCACTCTAAAATGGTGGGGTTTGTTTGCATAGTCTTCTGATTTAATCAACACATGCATGTTAGTTTCATGCTGTTGTTTTCTAATACCAATGAGAAAGGGAAAAAAAATCTTAGTTCAGAGGGACTTCAAAAATATCTTTTACATTCTGTGTGTTTTGAAAACTTTGTTTATTGTGGCAACGCTTTGAATGGCTCCATATTCAACTTGAACAAGATTTAAAACACATTCCAGCTCATTTTTTGATAAGAGTCCTGCAGAACAGAGTATCTTTCTCTGCTTGCTTTTTTCCCAGCCGAGCCACCAGAGACATCTCCAGCTTCCTTTGATTTGAAATGATCAATGGCAGCTGCAGCAGGCAGGCAGGGTGCCCCAGGCACAATGCAAACAAGTCTCTCTCCCAGCTCACTAGGATTTACATTTCAATTGCTGCCACATTTTTAAAGATAATTAAAACCTTTTTATATTAGTATTTTTCTGTGGTATCTCTGATATTTTAACAACATAAATATTAATTTAGCATATCAAGGAGAACAGTTTTCTTCACTGCAATTGCTTGAACAAAAAAATGATTCCCAAAAACACAGGGCATCAAGCGTGGCATCATGATCTCTGAGCATTAGCCACACTTGGGAGGGGGTCTTCTGCTGGCTTTAATTTTGTGTAGCTGTGCTCTGTTTTAAAGATTAGCGGAGAATAACCTTTCCTTTTGACTTGAGACCAAACCGTCCTGCTACAACAGCAGAATGTGTTCACTGTCTAATCTGACATCTGTGACTTATGCAGCTCCAAACAGTGTGTTTACCGTGGTGAAAAATGTCAAATAGATAGAGCTGCCTTGATAAAATTGATTTTCTTGGAAAGAAAAAGGGAGAATGCTGCTGGTGGTATTGAAAATTTCTAGAGCTTTGTGCTTCATACTACGGTCTTTTGTTATTCCTTTTACTGCATCAGCCCTTTATATCCTCCCCATTTTGCATCAGGAAAAGCTATCATAGTGTACAGATGTTGCTTTACCTACCCATATCATATTTTGGATCACAATAAATTTTTTTGCAGCCTGGCCTATAAAAGCATAGCATGTACCATATTTGACTTATTTCAGTCCTCCTCACCTGCTTCTTTTATTCCACAATTTCTAATGCAAGTACAACATCCTTAACTGCCCTTCAGTGCTGAGTAAAATTCACAGTTTTTACATTCAAGCACTTTTGGAAATGATGCTTTTTCCATAGCAACTGACAAAAAAGGGAACTTATTGCATATCACAAAAAAAATTTGATGCCAATACCCATCAGATGTTACAAGGAGGTCATTCTGCAGCTCCTCTTGATAAACTGCAGAGTTACAATCATTGCCTTGGAATGTTTTTATGGGCAAGACCTTAATTTCCTACACACTGAAGCCAGAAGCTTGAGCATTGCTTGAAGCTGACTGGGGGAATAAAACTGGTCATGAAATATGCATGACTAACACATATGCTGCCAGGGGAACTTAGTATATTATGTATGACCCTTCTGTAATTGTGAGGAAATGATATTCATTTAAATGGATGTTTATCACAGTTAAAGGTACTCATAATGAGACAAAGGTCATATGCCTAAAAACACAGGGTTAGCCCACTATTCTGGACTTTTTCATAGTTGTTTCTCCTGCACATGTGATATATATTTATATTAAAGGAGTCTCTGTCTTCTGCATTTGTATGCCAAATACAGTATTAAACTAAGTGCAATTCTAATATTGTATGCATACATCTGCGTAAGAGCTAGACAGCATATTAAAATTCACATAAAACTTCTCTTTTTTCAGCTCTGGTGTTTGGGGAAGCCATTGATTTTTTTATCATTATTATTTGCCTTTATGAAATGTACTTTCTTACTTTTTAAAAAATCAATGCCAGATCTTCTAAAGAGTCTTTTTCAGCTTACAAAATAGCTGCAAAATAGTTTGTACATGTCTGCTTGTATCAGTCTCCTCCACTCAAAGAAGGTTTTAAGCAACGTGTTTTAATTTGTTTTCTTCCTAAACTGTAACATGTTTGTAGTATGGATTTGGCTTTATCTTTCCATGAACACATTCTCAGAGTTCAGGGGGAGACATTACACAAACATTACACTCAGTGAAAGCCAGATTCAGGTGCAATAAATGAACCTTTTGATTAGTGCCATAGAGCTTCACCAGAAGGTTCTCAACGCTAAGGGTTTCCACAGAGATGCCTGAAACTTTCTAGCAGCACTCACAAGAATGAACCTGGATCCCTGCAAAGCATCTAAAGAAGAGAAAAGCAATTTACCACGATTCAAATTGCTGATAGGAAAAGTTTCAGGACATGTAACCGCACCAGAAGTGATGCTAAGTCTGGATGTTGTTATGCTCAAGGAAGTGGGCCATGTCATTGATATAAAACTACACTATCAAGATTACTGAAAGCAACTAGAGAAATCTTTAAAAACAAAACAAACAAAAAAAACCCCAAAAACTAAAAAATAGAATGGGTACTTGATCTTTCAGTTTTTCTACAAGTAAGGGAAATATCACTCAATCTGCTGATGTAAGTTCAGGCAGGAAAAAAAAATAAGAGAAGGGAAAAATAAATCCTTACAGCAGTACCACTACCCACTATAAATAATTTCAAGATGCTTGATTATTAAATTGGTAATTTGCCCTATATGCTGTGAGAAATTCCATGAATGGAATATTTGTACTGATACACCAGAGAATATCTTTTTACAGTGGTTTTTTCCAGATCTGAGGTAACAGCATGGGTTTCTGAATCCAACTCACTCCATCAAATAGCATGATGAAGATTGCAAAAATTGTAGTATAACTTGAAGAAAATCTACAGGTGTACAAAGCACAAGCCACTCATCTTTTTGACTTCTTGTCTATATTCTTGTAGCATGGCTACAATGCATCATATTCCTGCCAGTAGCTCCAGCCCATTTCCCTGCTGTCAGAGGCTACTATTTCCTTGAAGTTCTCTCTAAAAATCCACCTCAGACAAAATGAACAGGAAAAAGTAAAATAAAACTGGAAAAATTTTCTGGGCTCAGTGACAGATGGGTGTTGCTACACTACCTATGCCTCTGATTTAGCAATCTTTTGAGAAATCTTTATCAGTCTTCTGGAGCAAAAACTTATAAAAAAGTTCTGGTAGTAGCTAGTTCAAGACAACTGTAATACCAAATATAAAACGGATAATCACACCAGCACAAGGAGCTCTAGTAGGCATTGATAATTCAGTTGTACTGTTTAAATACATGTGTACACCTGCAAGTTGCCTCTTAGCCTGAACAATCCAAAGGAAAGGGAAAGAAAAGTTTGATGGAAGCCTTGGAAAGCTGGAGTTGGTTAAAAATAGTGGGTAGTCCTTTCCACTAAAATTTTAATGAGAGAGAGGATTCAAGAGCTCACAAAATGTGCTTAAGTGACTGACTCTTTCTTCAAAAGAAGAGACATTAATTGTGAATTATATTGGGGTTTTTATATATTCTCAATATACTCTGTTGATTTAGACTGCACACACCTCTTCTGAGTCTAAATTTTATGTAAATCAATTACATTAATTAGTAGGCAGTAGAGTTTCTCTGTGCTGTCAGAAAATGGGCTTGTTTGTTTGTTTGTTTGTTTTGTGTTTGGTTTTGGTTGTGGGTTTTTTGTTTGTTTTGTTTTGTTTTATTTTGGTTTTTTGTGGTTGTTGGTTATTGTTTTGTTTTAAGAAAAAGATTTGTTGTGAGGAGATATTTTATCTTTTATCTATCTTGATACCAAAATAGAATCTATAAGAAGTCTGAGACTCTCAGGCATACATTTATACTGGGCACTCTTCATGAGGAGTACATTCACACTAATACGCTGCAGTTATTCCTTTTCGACATTCATGCAATTCCTGAAGTTTTCTTTCACTCTGTGAACCATTGGAAAACTGAAAGTGGAGGTAAATACAAAAAATAAGAAGAAAGAGTGCTAAGCATGATTTTTCCATACATGAAATACATAGTTTTTATCAAACAATCATTTTCTAAGCAGTGCCTGTTCATGAATGTAGTGGATTTGTGTATATTCCATGTGTCTTTAAGTAGTCGTATAGATACACAGTGTTTATTTATCATGATATTCAGGGTTCCTTGGAGATATTTTTCACTATTCTAAATATACAGATTACCAGAGGGGTATTCCTGGGATTATGAGCCCCAAGACTCTCCTTCCTGTAGGTCAATTAAGAAAAAAGTAGTTTACATTTTTTTTTTTTTCCTTTGTGGTAACTCTAAGGCTTTCACTACCATTGTTATGTGGTATTGGTATTAAAAAAACCTCCTGTGAGATGAAGCTCTGTGCAATACAATTACAAAAAAATAATTTTTCATGTAGCTGCTGAGAGCATTAAAAGTGCTGAGATGTCACCTGTACTAAGGTATGAATTCAGTGATTGGAACTACCTTTTAAAATCTCAGAAGCAGTTACTTAAAAGAACCAAAAAGACAAAATCTTATACAACCCTGACTTTCAAATTAGATGTTTAGTTTAATTTTTTACACTTACAGAATTACCTGTGAAGTATTCTAAACCAAATAGTACTTTCCTTTATAACTCATTTGGAGACATTAGAAGGAAATGGAATATTGAGCCAAAATTATCAGAGACAGTCCAAATTTAACTGATAAGACACTTAAATCACTATTGGAGACAGTAGGACAATTTACTTTCTGTAACATTTAATACTAAATGCTCCTAAACAAATAAATATTCTGTGTGTTTTGCAGAGGAAATTTTACAAATATTCTCCTTAATGTTGGTGAGCATCATAATGGCAAGTACCTTTTGTACTATCATTTTATTTTATTTCAGAATCACAACTTGAAACACATCTTCTGCTTTCTTTCATTTACCAAGTGAAGCGTGGTGAAACTGTATTGTAGTGCATGAAATGGGTTTTGTCACATGCATCAGATGCACTTCCATCACTAATGGACACTAAAACACGGGACCCAACTGCATTTGGTCCTCTTGAAATGGGTGTAAAGTCTTCTTTATGTCCTGAAACATCATAAGCTAGAAGCATACAAACCTGATTGTCCTGGAGCTAATGGCAAAAAGTCTAGAGACATATGCAAAATGAGTATTTAGTGGTTGCAGTCATGGTTATTAATGTAATAATTGCACCACTGGCAAATAAAATGGCGTTGTTTATTAGTGACTTCGTTTCCAATTGATTTTTTATGCACAATTACAGCTTGCAACTTCATGTTGTATTTGGCACTTATTTTTTTAAACATAACCCTAGGTGATTCCCTACTTACTCTTATTTTGTGGTTTGTGTTAGGGTTTTGGGTATTTATTGACTACTGACATACACACCATCATTCATAATTCAATTTCAATAGAAATTTTGTTCCATTCATAAGGCTGGTGATTCCTCTACATGACATTTTTCTCACTACTTAGAATTTCCCAAGCTCTCACAAGACTAATTTTAGTCTTAACAGTGATCTTCAGTTCAAAGAAATATATTGTTGTGCCTATAAGAACTGTTCATTTATCTACAAGGTACATCAGCAGAATTGAAGCAAAAGGCAGCTGAAAGTTATTCCGAAACAGCAGCAATCTCGAGCTTTTATTACCTAGAGCCATATATCAAGGCTCATATATCAACAAAGAAATCATGACAATATACTGAAGTGTTGTGTATAGAGTCTGAGACAGACCTACTGAATAGTAAACTTTGAATAAGAATTAATCACAAAGGATGATAGAAAACTGAATGCAGAAAAATCTGAAAATTAGAAGGATTTTATTATTTTGTATCTATATGGACTCTGCTAGCCTAGCTACAGTTGAGGTTTTTAATCTTCTTCCTGAAGGATACTTTGAAAACTCACCAAATAAACATTATGCTATGATACAAGGGGAAAAAGTGATCACCATGGAGGTGAGGTGGCTAGTGGGCAAGCAAATGAATGAAAGAAATTTTAAAATCAAGCTACAATGAGCAATGTTAGCAATAGCATGTGTGCATATTACAAACCACTAGGAGATCAGACAGTAATCAGCAGTAGTATTGACAACTGCAACCTAGAATTCTACTGTCTCTTAATTGTTTAAGAATAGAAATATATCAAGTTGAATTTTATTTATGGCCTATAGTAAATCTAATATCCCTTCCCCTGCTGTATCTTTTTTTACATCCACACTAAGCCACGTGCACACACTCTGATTATTTACCCTTGTAACCTTATTTTACTTGAAACTAGTTCCTTCTAGAACAGCTTTCCTGCTGCATCAAGGTTACTAGCACAGTTTCAGCCAGTTATATATCTCAGAGGGATTCAAAGAGTCTATTCTTTTGCTCAGTAGGAAGTCTTCAGTAAAGGTTCTCAAGTAGGGTTTAACAGCATCTTATGAGTTTACTGGGATTTTTTTTCCCTTTGTCAGCAAGATATAGCCAAAAGATTTTGCAGGAGATATAGCCAAGGTCTTGGGACTGCCTGACTCTGTCTCAGACCTGGTACCCAGCACTTGAGGCATTTGTGATCCTCAGAGGCCAAGCAGAAGTTTCTACAGCAGACTAGCTTGTGAAACAAAAGGAGTTTTTCTGAGTAAGCTTATCTGCATTAACAACACTAGATTCCATCCAGATAGTTGCAGTGCATCAACAATTCAAACTAAGAGAATAACAGTAGCTGAGCAGAACAAACTTCCTACTGTGAAGCAATTATAGTGCTGTTGAATGGCTGATTGCTTGTGTGTGGTCTCCTCGGTTCCCTGATGCGGTGTGCTTATAGTTTCCCAATTGGATAAAATAGATTGGAATGAGTGCTGTCATACAGAACTGCCAGCTGTTCCACTGTTAATAAAGACAGTATTTAGCTATTAATACATCCCATTCTTCTCTGCTGTGCTTATTCAAACAAAGTAGTTCTGTTTGTAGAGAGGGTGTGACTGCACCTGCTCTGGATTCAGGAATCCATGGCCTGTGAGAGTCCCCTTGATACTGTTCAGTAACAATGCTAGCTTGCAGTCAGAGCACCATACAAAGACCAGACAGAATGGGCTTGCTTTTCCAATGGGTTTGGCAGACAACATTCTGAAAATGTGCAGGCTTGGGAGTTAGCTTCCTACTGCTTGTGCTTGTATTTAGTTTTTAGTATGGGGATCCTTTATCAACACTAGAATTTTGCTTTTGAGTTCTTCATAGGAACAAACGAAAAGTGCTAAAATAAGTATAACTTGAGGATGTTGCTTAAGTCTTACTGTGTATTCAATTTTACTGGACAGTTAAGTCTTGATTCCTTGCATTATGAGGGAATGGAAGAAAAGGAGGTCTTCTGACATAAGGCCATTGTTCTCAGCTAATTTTCATTAAAGGAGACTAATTTTCAGAATATATGGAGTATTTTCCATCCATATGGACTCCCTAGAAGCTAATTTTGTTGTGTTGGAAAAAGAAAACTGATGCTAAAACTGGTTTTTTGGTATTTTTGTTATTTTTTTTTTAAATCCATACAGAAGGGCCCTAAAAATTGAATTTCATTAGTTTTCTGGTGCTCTTTTAATATGTCTAGAAGCTAGAGGAAGATGAAAGTTGCAGGACCTCCACTAATGACTTGCAAAATGAATTTCGGTAGGGTATTTCTTTTTTTTTGTTAGAGAAAAATGTTGCTGTTTTCATCAAGTTCAACTGTGGGAAATGTTCATTGTAACTGCCAGTGGTAGTTACCTAGGTTATAGATAGCAAGTAAATTTTTCTCATCTTCTTCAGCACTGATTTAAGGCAATGATAAATACTGTGACAATCTCTTACCTTCTTCAGACAGTAAGAATAGAGTGAGGAGCTATCTTCCTAATATAATCCCATTTCTAAAGCTAATTTGTAGCATATTAAGGCAAATAGCTCTATTAATTTTAATTAATGAGTAATGATGTGTAATGTAGTAACTGCAGACTAAATATGAGTCCAAACCTTAGATCTATGTCTGACTGTTTTAAAGGGTGTGAAAGAACTGCTTCTTGCCTTATGTAATCTATTCAAACTGGAGGGGGGTGTGTGTGAGGGGGAAAAGTCCACTAAAAATCAGTGCTTATTGCTATAATGGACACTGAGTAAGAGGTTTTTGCAATAAATTAAATACAATAGCAGTAGAGACAGAAGGAGACACTGTTCATTAATAGTACTTTTTATATAGGTTTAGTACCAAGTTTCAACTTGGATGGTATAATAACCCTTCTGATTAACCCAAACATGATTATCTTCCAAGTAAGCAGATCTTGGGATGCCAAGAAAAATAGTGTTTCAAAATTCATTTTTAAGTGATGTTCAAAACTACTTTTTTTTTTTTTTTTGAGTTTCAAGTTCACCAAAAAAAATAAAAAATTACTTGTAATTGCCTAAAGTACATTATTTCACACTTGTGAGAACCTAGGTTTCTCACTTAAAGCACATATTGTCTCAAAATAGTGTTGTATGTAAAAAAACAGTATTATTTGTATCAAACACTAAGAATTTAGTTGTAGTGATTACCCGATACTAACTCTAAAAGTCATCGTTTTGGCAAGAATAGATTTATTTTTTTGAATTTTCCACTGCCTAACTAGGCAAGATATTAAGATGAATACTACTGTATTCTAGCTTCATTTTCTACTACAAATTTTGCTGTTGTCATTTTTGCAAGACAATTATGAGGTCTTGGGAAATGGCAGGCACATCTCTGACTAGTTCTGTGCTTGGTGCTCATGGAGTGGTCTGCAGCTGCAGCTCCTTACTGTGCCCTACCCGTTCTGAATAAGCTTGAGAAAAAATGTCTCCTTTCTGGAGCACTGCTCTGCATCTCTATCTAAAAGGGATAAGAAATTTTGAAGGTAAACTTATTCATTCCTTTGAAGACCTGTCATCTGTCTTTGTTTAGGAGCAAAGATCTCCTGGTCACATGCTGTTCCTAACTTTGGGCCTATATAATGATGAGTCTAAGGAATAGGTATTTACACTGATGCACCTTAAGTATTAGAAAAAATAAAGACCATAAGACATGATGAAATACCAAACCTTTATGCCAAAACCTGATTAATTTTTTTCAGAATAAAAATGGTGAAAACCATTCAAAAATTATCTCCCTGGTTTTTTTGTTCAGCTCCACTTCTTTAAATTCTATGGGAAATATAAACAGCAAATGCAGCAATCTCTAGGCTGCAGAAAAGAAAAAGAGAGAAGAAAGATGATGGTAAATTAAAAGACCTAGATATAAATTTTTTAAAAATATACAACATGACCTCACTTTTTCTACTGAAGAAAGTAAGCACTTGAATTTGTCATCCAGTGCAATTTGATTAAACATGCCACTATTTACAAAAATAATGTATCAACTCAGTTGTTTTGGCTTACATTATTGATGTGCTTTTTGTTAAACTAGGTCAGTGAAATATTTAAACAAAGGCGTTTTGTAATATGAATAAATAGACAACAATATTAAAGGAATCTGTACTGATGACTTATGAAGATTACATTAAACACATTCTTAGTTGCAGATTGCACTTATGCATGAGTCTCACGGTATAACTCAGGTCAGTTCTGCTCTAGTAGATCAGTTTTACTCTAATGTAAATGCTTTGACTTGGAGTTACTCCTAATCCATAGCAATGTAAAAAGGAAGAGTTCATCCCATGATTTTTTTTTCCATATCTACAGCTTGCTAAAAGATAACAACTGAAGAATATTATCATCTCCAAAGAACTGAAGCAAATATTTGTAAACATTAATATCCTGAGAGAAGATGAGACTTTACTTTTCCTAGAGGCATTTGTTTGTAACATTGACACATAATTGTGTCAATACACATAACCCTACGATGAATAATAAAATGATATTTAAAAATTCAGACTTTCTGGATGCTTTCTTATAGAACTGGTACTGAGATGATGGATAAACTGCATGACATATAACATCTAGGATTAATCTTTAAAAAGGATCTAAACCTGCTCCAGCTGATGTTATTGCAAATCCTTTGATTATCTTGAAAATGAGAAGGAATGGGCCACAACTGAGTTTTTCCCTTTTAATTTTGGCCTGACTACAAAAAACTTCAGAGGACCCCTGTGGATTTCACTGTATGCAGTTAGCAAAACTGCACAGCATCAAGCTTTGGCGTCTGTCTCTTCACACAGTATACGTGAGGCCCAAAGTGTAGCTCCAGAATAATAACACAGGACAAAGCATAATTGAATCCCAGCAATAAAACAAACTCTATAATATAATTATCGGTAAAACATGATTTCATTTGTGATTAACTGAACCTTTTCATTCAATGCAGAATGGTCTTGTGTGGGATGTGAGAGAAGGAGAATGCAAAGATGGCCCCTGGTATTTTATTGATATGAAGCTTAACGTATTAATGGCAGAACCCTCAAATTAACAGCAAGAATTTCAAACCATACATAGACATGGGGGATGAGAAGAGAGAGTAGATAAACAGTTGTAATTCCAGACTATGTTCCTATATAATCATGTATTCAGTTTCTCCTGTCGTCAATTCAGAAATGCATTCATGCTCTTTAATGTCTTATTGAGCCCCCTCCTCCAGTCATATCAGAAGATGGCTGAGCTAGTTATCATGAGTAATTTGTTAGATCTGCAGATAGGTTCAGGGACTGAAAAGCCAAAGTGACTCAAAATCTCTAAAAGTGACCCAAGCATTTTCAAATCTAATTCTAGACCTCATGACTCTGATCTCTAAAGTGATCATGTCATATTTTGATAAAAGACTTTTATTTTTACACCATCTTCTTTCTTACTTCATGATAGCACCTGAATGTCAAGCTTAGTTTTTATTCATTTGTCCATTTTTCCTAGTTAACTGGCAATACATATCTTTAATGCCTATAATATTGGAGAGGGTGTTATAAACTGTTCATATATGGCATGTCTTGCTAAATCCATGTTTAGTCACCTAATTTCTGTGATACAGTTTTTAAAATCCCTAGAAAGGAGTGCAAATTGCAGCAGAAATCACTTGGGTTTGCATTTCCCAGAGGATCGGGAGGATTTGATAGGAAAGAAACATCAAAAAATGCATGTGAAAAAAAAAAAAAAAAGAAGGAAAAAAGCATGATAACAAATTCTTGTGTCTGTTGTCTGTTTTCTTGGAATTTGGAAATCCTGAAATTCAAAATATCTGGTGTTCTTATAGGCTAAAGGAGAGAAGAAGATGCAAGCCTGGTTTATTTTCTGTCTAGAAGACTTTACTTTCAATTTTCCCTTGTGATATTTCCAGTGAGAAATTGGCAATCCTAAATATAGGATTCTCAGGTAGGCACTTTCAGCATTTGTACACTTGCTTGTTGGATAAAGATGAAGTTAATGTTTAAATGTTCTTTCTTGAGTGCTTATATCAGGTGTACTTAATAAAAAATTTCTACCTAAGTACCCAAGCATCATGATAGTCATGATCATCATCATAATAATTATAATAATAATAATTTTAAGAAAAAAATAGTAGAAAAATGACCAAAAGACAACTCAGACAATTCAGATCTGAGTTTAGTTTCTCAAATCTCTCTGTCATATTTTGAGGTCTATCCATTTTTCTCCTTCTAGCAAGTGTTTTTCTCAGTTTCAAACTATCAATAAAATTCCTGTGGGAACTCATACCCTCTCAGACTTTTGATTCCACACCCTGCCCCCACCAGACCTTCAACTTACATATCAGTATAAAAATAAAAACAAAATAAAACAAAACAAAACAAACTTGAAAACAGAAAAAAACTTGATATTTGGACCCTTTTGATTTTTCTGTCCCCTTTACATATTTCTTTCTTTTCTACTTCTTCACTGATAACTTCTCCTTTGCTAGCTGATGTTTTCTTTCATTTTTAATACGTTTGGCTGACACTACTGTCAGTTCAGTTCTTCACAAGTTTGTTCAGCACTCATGTACTGCCATTAGCCTCAGTAGGACAGAATACAACTGCAAACTGCAGTCTGGTCCTCTTTTCGTCCTAATTCCTTCAGAACAGTTTATTACATCCTTACTCCATTCCTATTTCACTTCTTCCACATTTCATCACATCTTCCCTTCTGCTCTTCTGCTTCCTCCCATTTCTCTTTCTTTCAATGTAATGGATTCTTCAATTTTCATCACTTCTTTGTGCTTTTTGTGACTACCCATCTTGAAATACTCATTTAGAAGACACTAAAAGATTGACAAACCTTGATGCAAGCAGCATACTAAAATATACAAGTATACATATCAGGCAATACCAGATGGATTTTGTCTGTACATTTTCTATGTAGACCTGTGCAGAATAATTTATTTTTTTTTTTAACTACTGTTATGGTAATAATATCTTATACGAATGCAGAAGAGAACACTGCATGGACTCATCAGGTTTTGTTAGTTATATAGCTCTAGAATGGAGTGTGCTCAAGGAAATGTAATGCTGAAGAATTAAAATTCTTTGACAGTCAGTAACTGTCAAATTATATTTGTTCAAAGTTTACATGCTTCTGCCAAACCAAGGAGCTTCTTTATCTTGTGCTATGCTGTTGCCAAATTGCTTTCATTCATATGAGGCAAAAGCTTTTAAATCTATTTGACAAGACAACTTTTTAGGAAAACCATTAAGATAAGAGACCTCTGCAGAGGTAAAAGTTATTTGGATTTTACACAAAATCTCCTGTGTATATATACTGGGGTATTTTAGCTCTATCTTCTTCCCTTCTTTTTGCTGCCTTTTTTTTTTTTAACTGAACAAGTGTGGGTTTGGGGAATGAGTGGAGGGATGGAGGGAGATGTTCCTTCAACTAAATGCAAGACAATTCAACAAGCCAACACATTGCCACAAGTAATGTAGGTGTCTGTCAGTATGCAGTGCAGTTCCACTCATGAGGTTATAGAGCACTGAAAATGGAAATGCAGCCCGAAGAAAAGTTTTGTATTTTGAGCTTAAATGTAGTCTCAGAGACAGTGGATATTAAAAAGACAACATACCACTTCTTTCTTTAGAAAAAGACAAGTAAAATTAGATGGTATGAAGTCACTGGGCAGCATATCTAGCAGAAATATATAGTTTATAAAGCTGAACACAATGCTCAAAGACAGAAAGAACAATGCTTCTGCTGTTATCTTACTGATTTCTTTGTGTTGTGATACAGGCTAGCACCATTTGTAAGAGTTGTGCTCAGAGATGTTAAAAATCTAAAAGGAAAAAGAATAGAGGAATGGAAAGACCTTTTTTCTTCCTCTTTTCAGTCTACAATACGTGAAAAAATGGACCACAGCTATAGGGGAAAGTGTGTTTTTCTTTCCCTTATTCTGAGTCTAAGTATTACACATTTACATAACCTGAATTAACAGTACTTCAGATCTGCTTTTGAGAAGAGGTCATTGATCCTTGCTAAATTTTCCAGCTTAAAAGAAATGTTCATTTCAAAGATGGGCAGAAAACCATTGGCTAAATACTACCTCTCCAGGTTGTGACTTGCTGAACAGGATTGTTTTTCTAGATTGTAAATTATTCATAGCACACACTTTTTTTTTCACTTATGGCATTAAAGACTTAGAATTCAAACAACCACTGTAAGAAGGGTAGGTAACAAAAAAAAAAAAAGTCTTGTCACAGGTTTACTGACAGTGACTGCCCATGTTGTCTGTCTTATTGATGTAATAACACCTGACAGTAAAATATTGATACTGAATGTAATATAAAAATAAATATGCAGTATCTATTTAAGATTTATCAAAGAAACCAGCACGATCATTCACCACATACAACAGTATGTGAGATACAGCTGAATCTATCTATATTTGAGTCAGGTGCTATCAACTAGTAGTTGATAGAGAATACAGGCATTGAAACAACAGGAACAAATCAATCTGACAAAATGTGGAACAGTGTAGGAACTCAAGACTGTTTAAAACATCAGTCCTTTTGAATGTCTGCCTAGAGTCTGGCTATGGAACATAAGCTACAGCTTAGTCCAGATAGTTTCATTTTGCCACACATTCCAAGACTTTCTAGGTCTCTCTCGTTTCTGAATCCAGAAAGGCTTGGACCTCTGTGACATTTCCTGAGAGATGTATTCATGTTCATCCATGCTAACTGTGATAACAGGTGACCACAATAACAGATATGAAGGCTGGAAGCAGGCTAAGTAATGAGGCATGAAAAGGGTTGAGCCCATAATCTCACACAAACCAGAACTATGGTGCATGATACTGATACACAGTTGTAATCAGCTTATTCAAGGATTGGTAGCATTCATCACATTGTTAGTATTGTAAATTTGTACTGTCGTAGATAGGATTCACACAGCTTCGGGCCTTGTACCTTCACCTATTGTTTTCCCTGTGTTATGATAAATTTTCAGCAACACTTGATTAAAACTGCCAATTTGTTGGGTAAAAAGAAATCTCTTGACACTACCAGAACTAATTGCGTTGTCCTTGCCAAAGGGGTAGTTGAATAATTGCATGAGATTATTGCACAGCTATGGTGCTTTTCATGTCATTGGCAATGCAATGAAGATTGATTCCCTTTAATTAATCATTCAAAAATAACCCATTGTACAATTCTTCAAACATGTTCCTACATCTTTCTTCCAAATGGCACCTGGTCACAATTGGTTCCCTGATGAGATAGTATTGCATTGCATGTGTGTCTGTCCTAGATAGGAGGTCCTGCTTTGTAGTTATTTGGTGATCCTACTCTCCTTGTTCTTATTCTTAAACATATTTTGTAATTCTAATAACCACAAGCACAAAAACATAGCAGAAAAACCTTACATTTACCACTGGACCTCCAGGCAATTCCTTAGAAAGAGTGGCATCAATCCAAACTTACTTATATTTTTATATTTGCTTGCTGTTACCCCGCCTTTTCAAGTCAAATGTTCTATGGGATCATGGAGTATTAAATGATAATATTTACTGTTGCAAGAATATCTTGTCTTTTTAAAACAGTTAGAGGTCAATGGGTTACAACCTGATGTAACTGATGGTCTCTTAAAATATCCAACAGTAGTTACAGAAATTAACAAACTGTACTTTTTTCTTTTAGATATCTACATTTCTTAAAGTCCATAGCATTCATTTATAAGGAAAGTGATTCTTCATTAAATTTTCTTTATATATGGGTATTAAAATTGCAGACAGTCTATTAGGGTGGTATCTTTTATATGGACTGATCATTTCTCATATTTGATACCAGAGAACTTTTCTTTTCAAAAGTAGTTTTAAAAAACTGCTTGATATTATAAAGTTGTTTCAGAGACTGTATTCCTTTAAGGAAAATTCATGAAGTGCAGAAGGAACAAACAGGTAGATTTAGGAATATAATTCATGTTTATTACTAACTAAGATTTCAAGTAATTCAAATAAATCTTAATGTTAAATAAACCATGATCATATTTTAATTACATTTTGAAACATTTTATTATCATTTGGTTAATAAAAAGGGAAGAAATAGGCTGATAAAGAGAGCTACACACAATTATTCATATATATGAATTATAATTGTTCTAACACTTTATAACTCATGATTTGGAAAAAAAAAGATTTAACACTTTTACTTGATTATAGTATTGGAATGTCTGCATTCTTACACATTACACATTGGTTGTTCATATGGTTCTTCTGTGTTTATGCACAATTAACAGCTAGACAGTTATATAACTACAGGGATACCTAAAAGTTCTTATACATCTAAGATAGAAAACCCAAATAATTTTTTTATTGCTTTATTTTACTACACAGGTGTGTTGGATACTGTTCAGCACTTTGCCTGCAGGTGTGCTCAATGACAATGGCTCCTACTTGTTGGAGGACACGGGTATAGGAAGAAAAGTGGGTTGTGGGTTTGTTGAAAATTTTGATTCAGAGGGAACTGCTGGAATCATGATCTAAGCCCTGGTCAAACAATTTTCAGATTTCAGAATATATTGCTTATGGAAGAATACAGTGAAGTGAGATTTAAAATTGCCGCATTGCCAAATGCAGTCTATACAATATAGTCATGGACAAGTCTTGAAACTGCAACTGAAAATGCAAAACAAAGCCTTTTTTCTCTATCCCAGAACAAGATCCTAATGGTGTTGGCAAATTTATCAGACCAAGAACCAATCTCTGCAGTTTTGTGCTCATTCCTCTCTCTGTCACTGTCCGATAGGAGCTAGGTAGTCCAAGGGAAATTTTGAGTGTAATGAAATGTAAATGCAAAGGAGTACAGAAACTTGCAAGCACTGATTTCTTGACTTTTGCTCAGGATCCCACAAGTCCACACTTGTGAGTGGACCATGAGCACACCATGAAGGCACCATTCAGAAGGGATTGTTTTCTAATAACTCTACTCTCTGTAACAGAGGTTAGATGTATGTCCTGCTTTAAACTGAAAAAGGTAAGAATTTATGCCTTTGGAAACAGTAAAGAGAAAGATTAAACCACAATAGAAAGTGTTACATTTTTCATTAGAAACAAATTACCTGAACATTTTCCATATCATGCCAGAAAGAAAAATAAAGTTTTATCACTGTCTTTTTTAGTTTACCAAGCCATCTCTCTAAGGAATCTATTTAGCTGAAGGAGACATAAAGAGCAGTAACAGTGAATGTAGATGTTACGAATTCCTCTGGGGTTTAAGAAGCTGATCCATCTATTTAATTCTTGTAAAAGCTGGATTCTCCATATGATTATTTCACATTCATTCTTTAATCTTTATATGTTTAAAGTTTAAAAAAACCTCATGACCTGAAATTTCTCCTGTAAATTGTTCAACATTTGCAGCAGACAAAGAAATCACAGTTGGAATTCTACTAACACTCTGAAAAAGTAAATTGAAGACACGGCAGGAAATGAACATTTTATGACAAGATCGTCATGTAAGATCTCACCAGAATGCAAGAACTTATTTTGTACTAAAAAATGTCATACTGCCTGTAAAGTTATCATTTAGAATAGGAGCTCAGGTTGACTAAAAGATGTGCAATAATTAATATCACATTCTCTCATTTTATGAACAAGAATTACCAATTTGCAACTGGATTTCCTGGGAAAATTTCCAGGTGACTTCGAACACCAGAATTGTTGATTAGGTTAAAATAAGAAGCTTTTTTTTTTTCTTTTTTTTTTTTTTTTTTTCACAAAAGGCTGTCATGGTACAAGATCCCATTTTTTCACTTCTGACTGCTAAACAGAGGCTTGAGGTAAAACGAAAGCACACAGAGTTCCACTTAATTAGGTATACATTTCTGATGGAAGAGATTGAACCTTCTCCCTACAGCTGCTATGTTTCTTTCAGCAGCATGTTGTCAGGACTAACAAGGCAATAACCTCAATAATGATCTCAGATTATATATATATAAGAGCTGATGGGAATGTCTCATCAAATGTTTATTTATGTACAAAGATTCAAACTGCATTTTTCTTATTCCTGACTACCAGGATTGGTAGTTCATTTTTAATATTAGAAGTCCAGGTTTGTTACAAAACATTTACAGATATGTAAGTCAAAGCACCGCAGTAAAAATTGCATCTGTTGTAAAATGAAAAACAGCAGGTATAACCATGCAAGAGGAGTTCTCCATGCGTTGCATATTGTTTACATTGGAAAGATGTATTCCCATGGTTTTATTGCAATCTTTATTACCACAGACTGTGTGTGCTTCGTTGTTCCTGTTATAACTGTTCTCATCACCAGCATGAGCAAGAAGGAAGTCATTTTCCATATTGTACACCTGAGCACATTGCTCAAAAAGTAGCTTGCCTTGGGTCACCTAGTAAAGCTTCTGCAGTTCAGGACTTTGTGCACGTGCAAGCAGTGCTGCAACAGCTTTCCATCTGAGTTGTTGTGGTGGTATGACCTTGACTGCATGCCAGGTGCCCACCAGAGCCGCTCTATCATTCTCCTCAGCTGGACAGAGGAGAGAAAATACAATGAAAAGCTCATGGATCAAGATAAGGGCAGGAAGAGATCATTCATCAATTACCTCCATGGGCAAAACAAATCTGACTTGGAGAAATTAGCTGAATTTATTACCAATCAATTCAAGTTAAAAACAACAAATTTAAAAGCAACAAAATTAAAAACAGCAACAACAAAACTTCCACTCAAGCCTCCTTCCTTCACAGGTTTAACTTTATTCCTGATAATCTGCCTCCTCCCTTCAGGGAGCATAAGAGGACACATAATGGAGGTTATGGTCAGCTCATCACACATTGTCTCTGATGGACCTTTCTCTGCAAGGGTAAGACTTCTCACACTCTTCTTCTGCTCCAGTATGGAGTCCCTCCCAAGGAGACGGTCTGTGAACTTCAACATAGGTCCTTCCCATCAGCTGCAGGAACTGCTTCAGCATTGACCTCTTCTAGGGGATGCCATCCTTCAGGGAAAGGTTGCTATGCTGCAGAACCTCCATGGTTTCACAAGTCCTGGCAGGAAACCTGCTCCAGTGTGGACTTTTCTCTCCAATGATGCATAGGTCCTGAGAGGACCATGCCCCAGTATGAGAGTTCCACAAGGTTGCAGCCTCCTTTGGGCATTCAGCAGATCCAGCACAGGGTCCTCCATGGGCTGCAGGTGGATCTCTGCTCCCTGTAAACCTCCATGGTCTGCAGAGGGACAGTGTACGTCACCATGGTCTTCACCATGGCCTGCAGGGGCATCTATCTTCTGGCACCTCCCCCACTTCCTTCTTCACTGATCTTGGTGCCTGTGGAGCCCTTTCTCTGACAATATTGCATCACATTCTTCTCTGGCTACAATTTGCTTCTGTGCAGTAACTTCACTTCAGTCTTAAATCTGGTATCCCACAGGTGCTGTCACCAATACTGAGAGGCTCAGCCTTTGCCTCTGAAACTTTTATCTTAGAGCTCATTTTCACTGCCTCTATTGGACATATGGGAAAGCTTCTAGTAGCTTCTCACACAAGTCACCCTTGTACTCCCCAAATCTTGCCACACAAATCACAGAAAGAATTAGGTTGGAGAAGACCTTTGAGATCATCGAGTCCAACCTATGACCAAACACCAGCATGGCAACTAGACCAGGTCACTAAGTGCCACATCCAGTCTTTTCTTAAACACCTCCAGGGATAGTGACTCTACCACCCATCTGGACAGATCATTTGGGGCTTAACTGCCCTTTCTGTGTAGAAATGTCTCCTAACGTTCAACTTAACCCCTCCCTAGTTTGAGGCTATGTCCTCTCATCCTGTCACCCATTGCCTGGGAGAAGAGACCAACCTCCACCTGGCTACAATCTCCTTTCAGTTAGTTGTAGACAGTGATAAGGTCTCTCTCTCCTGAGCCGCTTCTCCAGTCTAAACAACCCCAGATCCCTAAGCCACTCCTTGTAGGACATGCACTCCATACCCTTCACCGCTTCATTGCCCTTCTCTGTACATGCACCTTCTCTGGACATACCTCAATGTCCTTCTTGAAGTGAGGGCCCACAACTGGACACAGGACTCAAGATGTGGCTTCGCCAATGTTGAGTACAGAGTGATGATCATGACCTGTTTGTGTTGGCCACACTATTCTAGATACAGACCAAAATGTCAATGGGCCATCGGTCTTCTTGGCCATCTGGGCACACTGCTGGCTCGTGTTCATCCAGCTATTAACAAGCAGCTTCCAGGTCCTTTTCCAATGGACAGCTTTCCATCCACTCTGTCCCCAACCTGTAGCACTGCATGGGGTTGTTGTGGCCAAAGTGTTGTACCTGGTACTTGGCCTTGTTGAACTTCATACTGCTCATCTCAACTCATCTATCCAGCCTGTCCAAGTCCCTCTGCAGACCCTTTCTACCTTCCAGCAGATCAACGTTCCCACAACTTTGTGTTGTTCATGAATCTGTTGAGAGTAGGCTTGGTTCCCTCATCGAGATCATCAATTCTGAACAGGACCGAGTCACATACTGATGCCTGGGGGACATGACTAGTGACCAGATGCCAACCGAATGATCCAATACAGTGACAAAGATAGACTTTCTTTATATGAGAGTCTGACTTCCCTAGTTGTCTAGGAAAGATACTTTGCTTTGTCCTGGTCTCACAGATTATAGAAGCTTTGGCCAGGCAGTGGCTCAGATTCCACAGACCAGGTAGTGAGTCCCTTTAGCCATGCTACTCTGCTCCACATTGACAACAAAATCTCCTGGCCAGAGGAAATGATTGAAATGGGAATGGAATGATGCACCCATCTTATCTCTTTATGATGTTTTAATGAATTGGGTGCCCCTTTACTGTATGGGTGTTGTTCTATAGTGAGTGCTACTGGGATTCTGAGCATGCCAAGCTTTTCCAAAAAAGGTTAGGCATCTCTCCATTTTATCTCCAGAAACTGAATAGATATCTCTGCATATTGGGGTAATTTTCTATATAGTCAATCATTTGCACTAGACATCTAACAAAATTTTGGGGGAAGTGGGAAAATGGATTAACATATAAAACATGAATTTTCATATTCATTTCTTTCAATAAAGATAATTTTTTGCTAGGATACATTGTAGGTGTTAAAGCAGGTGCACTAGAGTGAAAGAAAAAGAGCCTTTGCTTACTCTGATCAATCTTCTATCTGCTTATATTAAGAGAATGACAGAAGATAAAATTCTTCCACATTCTCCATGAAAGCGAACTGGGCAACTGTTGCTGAAAGGTATTTTCAAGTCAGTTAGATCAACATTTGCTTTTAGAAAGAGCAATATATATGTCTAATAGTGACACAAAATATCTATCTTTTGACTATATTTACAGCTTTGTGCCAAGTTCTGAATATCATATACCTAATAGATTTTGGTGCTTGGCTTGGAATGACTCCCAAGCAAAGTCTGTTTCTACTGTGACACAGTACTGTGCCTCTGCTGACTTCAGTGAAATTATTCCTGGTTTACACTAACAAGAGAGGTCAGACACAAGACAGAATTTCAAGTGAAAAATGTTCTACAAGAAATACTTTAAAAAACAGATGCCTCATTGGCAGGTTTGAAGGTACTTCAAGGTATTGCATGCAGGGTATCTGTGATTGGTTTGGAAATCATCAAATCAAATGCTCATAATTACACTCTAAATATATTGCCTAAGACAATACAGGTGTAGAATTGCAAATTACATTGAGCTTTGGCTTAGAAGACCTGGATTAGAGGTGTAATATATGTTCTTTAACAGAAAGTGGTTTAAAAATGCTCAAGCTTACATCAATGAGAACAGGCAGACTTATGAGGGGCAAAGCAGAACTATTCAAAGATTTTGGCTCAGACAGGGGTGCAAGAATCCTAAATTACCTCTGCTCAATATCTTCTGTTAAGTCTCTTGCAGTTGTTTTCCTTGGTGTATGACCATGCTGATGGTACTTTGATACTACCAATTCATGAGCACACAGAAAACTAGTGGTGAAGCTAAAATACAATCATTCTGAGCATAGCAGATATTCTCTTCTTGAAGAAGAGCAGACTAGATCAGAAAAACATTTAGTGATGGATTGAGATATTGCAGTGTCAGATCAGAGCAGGATATAGGGGCTCCCACTATTGACTCTTTATTATTCCCATTAAGCCCTAATAAAATATTTACAATAAGAATTCATGTCATAAAATGTAGGATACTTGGAAGAACAAGGCATATTGTAAGCATGAGCAATCCAGATATTCTGAGCTTTTGTGAAAACACAGAATTGTAAAGTAATACCTTGAATGTTAGTTATAAAAAGATGCAAGAGAGAAAACTGCAGATGAGAAATATGTCTGAACTTGCAAAAATAAATGAACAAAGAGATACCTACGTGACCAAAGAACCGTGCAGAAGGAGGAACAGCAGTTCACGTGAACAGGTAATTTTAGCCAATAGTAGAATAAAGCAAAACGCATGGACAGTAAGTGATAGTCGATAAGGGGTTGATGTATATGTGATACTGATGCTCTAAATGTATAAAACAACAAGCTCTGTAAGCAATAAATTGGCATTAGTCTAGATCACATTGGTCGTTGTGCTGTGTCCGAATTCCCGCTAATTCTGCAATAAAGCTGGCATTGTCAAGAAGACCTTAGTCACAACATCACAAGTCTGCATGTGACACTGTATCTAACAAGTGATTTTTACATGAATCTTCACATTACTGTGCTGAACAACAGTGTCATTTACAGATGATCATTATTTCTGTGTTGAGAAAAAAAAGAATAAGACATGGTAAAATGGAAATACTCTGAGCAGATGAAAAATATTATTTAAAAAGATGTACAACAAAACCTCTGCAGCAGCTGTAGCACTGTTTTGTAATATGACTACAAAAAGAAAATAAGCTGAACATGGGAAAAATCTTATTCAAGAGCAATAAATGCTTGATGTATATTCAAGAGAGCATTGTTTTCCAGAGTTTAAAAGGAAAAATCTGACAGTAATTATTCAATGGATGGTCTTTCATTTAACTATTAAAATCTTAGAATATAATTAAAGATTAAGAAATATTACTTTATGCTTTATGGTTAAAATTGCACCATTTCTAGAAAAGCGTATAATCACAAAATTCTCTGTTTAATTACCATCTGAATTTATACAACAATTCAAAATTAAAATACAGCACTACATATTGATCTTCTATTAATAGATAGAATCTATGTTCTAATAAACTGATAGTTTTTCAAAAATCTACCAACAAAGGCTTTTATAATATATGACATGGTTTAAACACAGCGTATTTAATGCCAGAGATAATTTGCATTTCATATCTCAGCCTTTTATGAAACTTGTGTAAATGATTTTAGCTTAGCTTTTAGATTTCAGATTAATTTCATTTCAATTTGAGTTCACTCTTTTATAATTTCCAGGTTTTGTTCAAAAAAATGACACCATGTGGAATAACATGACAAAAATGTCGCATATTTAAATCAATTTAAATTCATTATGCATTTTGTAAAGATGTGAAATAAAATACTTGATACATGATAAAATCACAGCAAAATGTAAATGACACCTAATGGCAAAATGCAAATGAAATTTAATTTTTTATCATGTATTTGTAGTTGACATCCTGCTTGGTGATGCATGGCAGAACCTTTCCAGAACATGTCAGAGCTCCAAACCTAAGTTCAAGATACTTCCAAATAACTTGATTGTGCATGAGCCGAATGTGAGAGAGTCTTAGAGATGAAGAAAGGAGTCTTCTTTACTATAAGTCTGAAAAGTCCTAGACAACAAACATTTGTTAAGAAAACAAAACCTCACCAAGTATTACAATACATTTTCATTTGTTGCCCAGAAAAGAATTGAATAGTTACATTTTGTTGCATAATTGTAATGACTACAAACTGGTGTTTTATCTTGGTTCCAAGGAGAAAACCAGCTTCCTGTCAAAGTCATTAGCTGGATAAGCTTTCATTAAAATGTAATCCACTTCAGTGAAATACTTGCCTCAAATTCCTATCAATACCTTCTAACAACTCAAATTTCAAAACTGTGAACAATTTAACACACCAATGATTTATGTAGCATAGTGACAATCTGGAATTAAAATTATGCAAGCCCATGTTAAAACTGGGGATACTACAACTGCTTTAGGATAAATGTTGAGCTAAAGAGGAACACTTCTTCTTTTTTTTCTTCCTCAGTCATTAGTATTCAGTATACGTTAGGTGTTCTCTTCTAAACATGTTATATTTTTTAATATAGCATGCTCTAACATCTAGACAAAGATATTTAATTTTCCACTAGCTAAATATTTGCATATGCTGAACCCCTGATTCTGTTCCTAAAGTTGTATAACCTACATTTAGACAAAACAAATGTTTATGTAATAGGCAGCACTTCAGTAGTAAAATGACAACTTTAAATTCTGCTCTCAGTTACAATTAATCTCAGTGTCTGTGCATTTGACAGGGAATGTGAACCGGGTCTGACTGTTACCATGAGCAGCTATTTGCAGTACTGCAACTCACTTCCCAGTGCAGCTGCTGCTCATTTTTATCAATATGGGAAAAATCTCTGCTGAATGTGTTGTCTTTTTCCTGACGTCTCATTTCAATGTAAAAAAGTTAGATGCTGTATTTTATTAAAAATATATAAATTATAAAAAAAGATCACAAGACCTAAGACGGCAAGATTCTACATTTTTCTCTCCATAAACAAGTGTTTCTTAGCATAATTTTTAACCAGCCCCAGCCTGGGTTTTTCTTGACTGTTTCAACTCCTGGTTAGTAAAAACAAACCAAAACCAAATAAACAAAAAACACACATGAAAAACCAAAACAAAAACAAAAAACCCAAACAAACAATCAAAAACCCCAACCAGCCAACCAACCAACCAACCAAAACAAACAAACAAACAAGCAAACAAACAAACAAACAAAAAACCAACAACAACAACAAAACACAAAACAAAACAGAAAACAGAAATATGGTGAAAGTTAGCAATATGTGCCTAAGACAACCTGGTATTAACAGTTGTGCAAAATTTTGAGGTTATATAGATTTAAACATCAATGTATTCTGTGGAAGTCTGTCAATGCAGGGGAGATGCTATTGAATTTGTACGAGTGTATGGCATCTACTTCTGCCTTATGCTTGATCACATTGTGGCTTTGCATAACTGTATAATGTTTCTCTATGTCCTAGAATTCTGACAGATGAAGGAGAATATGTCTCTCCTAGCATATTTTCACTGGAAAGGAGAGGGTATTTAACTTAGCTGCAGACCTCAAAGGCCTCCCCCACCACATATTTCACATCTGCCTTTATTGTTTGGCATGCAGAGTAGAACTGAATCCTCCTCACTGAATCAGGAGCTATACCTCATTACTCTTCATTACGTAATGGAGTTTCACACATGTAAGATGGAGAGACTCATCATCATAACACAACAGAAGTACTTGAGTAAACATGTATTGTAGAAATAGTTAATGCACTATAAAATTGCCATACTTCTGCTGCCATATTTACATGGGATAATTAGCTGCATGTACAGTTAAAAAAAAAAAACATAACTGGAAAACTTGGCCAGACTGTTTTACAGTCCCCTTCCATTTTATTAGGAGAATAGGATATCAGAATGTTCTTAAACAAATCAGAGGTTCATTCTACACAGTTGACTGTAGTGCCTATCAATTCTTTGAACAGGCACTAAACCCTCGCTGAAGAGCCTGTACTCCCCCTCCTTTGCTGTTACAGAGCACTACAGGGAGACCACTGTGAGGATTTCTCCCTTCTCTCTTGGGAAAAATGTTGTCAACCTGGAGAATTTTTACTTAATTTAGTTTAATGTTCATGATGCTAAATTTCTAGTAACTGATTCAAACATTGAGAAAATCTAAACAAGAAAATTAACATCTAACTGGACTGTGGGGAAGAGGGAATCAAAATATGAAGTCAATACACGCTCCACATCTCCATCCTGGTTTCACTAGCTGAATGAGAGGCAGACATACAGATTGAGGGTAACTTCACCTTGAATCCTGTGTGCAGTCTTGGGCACCAAAATATAAGGACATCAGACTACGGGAGTGTATTCAGTGAAGCATAAAAAGCCTCAGGAGCAAGACTTAGGAGGACCAGCAGAGGTCTGTTGGCTTGTTTAACTTGAGTAGAAGAAGCCTGAAGGGCCTCATCACAGTCTACACCTTCCTCTGTGGGGACAACAGAGGTGGAGGCACAGATCACCTCTTGCTGCTACCAGAAATATGACAGGAAGCCATGGAGTAAAACTGTATCAAGAGAAATTCAGGCTGGCTATCAGGAAAAGATTCTTCACTGTGGGATTGGTCAACCACTGGAAAAGGCTCATAGGGACGTGGTCTTGGAAGCAAACTTATCAAAGTTGAAGGATTGACTGGCTGATGCCCTCGTCATACAATTTTTAGGTAGTCCTGAGAGGATCAGGGGTTCTAGTAGATGATAGTTGTGGTCCTCCTCCAATATGAGACATTCTATGATTCCATGACTCCATGATTCTAACACTCAAGGTGATAAACACTATTCTTCTATAAGCTGTGCGGCTCTCAATAGTTTAATAGCATATTCATATAATCATACACATATTATGTACATGCTCCCAAACCAGAAAAGCCAATTTTGCTTGTCCTTAATTATAAACATGTGAGTGATCCCTTGATTTGAATAGGACTACACACACAGGTAAATTTAAGCATCTGTTTAAGTCCTGTACTTGGGACTGAATACATAGAAATGAGCATAAAACCCACAGAGTTTCATTTATTCCCTACTGAAGCCAGTAAGATTCTTGCCACTGCCTGTGGTGAAAGCTGGATCAGATCCAAACCTGAATGAAGTACTCAGCATGAGAAAGCCACTGAAATGTGCAAGGCATTTGTAACTAAAAACATATCAGAAGGAAAGTAACATTTCCTTATATATAGGCATGAGATTGTGCTGAATCTTTAACAGTGAAAGTCTATTATCTATATTCATGTATTATTTAAGGAGAAAAAAACTAGCAAGCACCACGGGAATGAGACCTCAGAGGTTATGTGGAAAAGAGGAAAATCTTAAAAAATGAAACTATGCATTGCTTTTAGGAGGCAACAGTAACTAAAGAAAGACACTTTTCCTGAAATCACATTGCATAAAATGCATGTCTGAGGTGTTTTGTTTAGGTTCCATTTTCTTCCATCTGAGCAATTTTTTGAGCCATTCCTGAATACTTAACAATATGACACTTGAGTACTGAATGTGAAGTTACATTTTTCAAGCATATAACCCTCAGATAGCTGTTAGCAGTGTCAGGAAGGCAAAATTATTTTGCAGCCTACTCATCGAGACCCATCTATGAATGAATTGGATATTTCAGTGGGTTTGTTTGCTGCATCCTGGCTGCCAGAGACAACCATATTCTCAGCATTCTTCATACAAGGACACAATCTTAAAAAGAAAGAAAAAAAAATGTTTTGTATGGAATACATATTGAGGGATTTTCTTTGTCTTTAAAAGCCATCTTTCCTTACTCTTATCTTCATGCTTCATCCTTCCTTGTCTCATTTGAACAGTTCTTCCTCAATATAAGTTTGATCATCTGGCACTTGAAGTCCTTCAGGATAAGTGTAATCCATGAGGTGCGCTATTTTCCTTATCTATATAATCACCAAGAAGAAAATGGTGTAAATCTTGATTCAGGACTAGTTCTAAACTACAGTAAAGTTGCCTGACACCAATGTACATGATTGTAGCTTTGATAGTTTAAGCATATTAATGGATAACATACAGCAAATCAGCAGTAAAATATGAACTACCAAGTCACTAAACATTTTTTTATGATGTAGTTAATTTTAAATATTAGAAATACTTTTTCCTCATAGAAGAATGTTCATCTCAATCAAAGCTGTCCCTCTTACTAATTTTGCGTATTAGTTTTACACCAGTGAGGTACTTCTAAACTATAGTTACAATTCACAGACTTTAGGCATCAAAATTACCTCAGAAAAGGCCTATGTGACAGAAAATTTAGCATGGTAAATTCAAGAAAATTTTATAAAAGTACCTGTCACTCACTGAAGTCTGGGAGTATGAGGAAGGAAAATTGTTTTCATATACTTGTAGAAGGTATAAATACTATTGATCCCATTTTTCCTAAATAATAGTACTTTACAATATCAGTCATTATTACTCCAAATTTCTTGTAAGACTTTATCTGCTCAAATTACTATGCACACAATTACTATGTATATAATTATTATTTGAACTACAATATCACCAGTAGACCTGGTGTCACCTTAAAGACTCATTGTAGAAAGTGCTGTCCTTAGATTAAATATCAGGTCTGGATGAATAACTCGATGTATTCCCNAACCAACAAACAGAAAAGCAATAATGTCAGGTTGTTGAGCAATCCTGAGAGCCCACATGGGTCAGAGCACCAGGGGAAGACCTCTCTGCCACTGAATGACACACACGTGGCAATGCAGCCATGCCTGCAACACAAGCTGGGGCAGATGTCTATATTATTTGTCTTATTAAAAAAAAAAACAAAACCAACCAAACAAACAAAAAACCAAACCAAAACAAACAAAAAAAACCCCACATAAAAACCAACAAAATTTTCAATCAAAAAAACAAAATCAAACAAAACCCCACCAAAGAAAACCCAAGATTAATACCTTTTCTTAGTGCTGATCTCTTCTGTGGTAGATCTAAAAATATAACAAAAAATACTTTCAAACTAGAAATCTTAAGAGGATGGACTTTTAAATTCTCTTACTGAGATGCATCTCCTGGGAAAATTTTGCTTAAACTGATCCATGTAGCAGCAAATCAGTGAATTCTAAGGCTGGACATGTGTTTGTGAGAAACTTCAAGCTGCAGATATATCCCAAGTGGCAGGGGCACATTGTAGTGAAAAATCTTAATCTAAGTAGTGGAGGTGCAAATACTTCTGTACTGTGCTTGTAGCTGTTGTCCAGGTCTCTACTGACATTTATGGGTGAAAGTGCAATACCACAGAAAACACCTTTCACTTATTAGGTAATCAAAGTGTTTTCCACTGACTACATTAATAACAGTAGATATTCCTTAGTGGTTTGTAACTTTCTAATAGTACATGCTGTATGCCTTCTTCTATAAGGTAAAATTTCAAATCTGAGTTTATATTAAATATTTGTGTTCGAAAATTCTTCTATTTCTAGCTCTGCTTTCAAAAACTTTACTAATGAACCATACAATGTTTTACAGCCCACTCTATCTCATGCTAATGGCCTGCATTAATGAGTGGTGAAGGTTTGCCTGGTTCCTGGGGTATAGCAGAGTGTTGTTTTCTTCCTTATTTCTTCCCTATTTCTATCTTACCCTAAAACTTATTTTGCGAGGAAGCAAATCCTGCCTCTCACCTCGCAGCTGACATGGAACAAAACAGGAAAAAATACATGAAGAAAGCCTTATGGATGTTATTCTCCTCCAAAGCTCCCTTGAGATGAGGGGAAGTTTGGTGCTTTGGAGCAATATAATTAAACAGGTGTAATCCACATGAATGGAATGTAAATCTCACAGGGAGTTTATTCAGGATTGTGGTGCCAGTTTTACAGTGATTTTGTACCAGCTGGACTTTTTAGGTTTCTTCACAAATAGACAAGTTCTAATGTTAAATCCATACAACGAAATTTAGTGGCTCACAAAGATTTTGGGAGGTTTGCCAAGCGTCTATGAGGTTATTCTTAAACTTATACAGCTCTATGTCTTACAAAAAAAGAGGACATTTAATTCAAAGTACATTTTCCTGATGTTAAATAGATTTCAGTATGCTGCAATCCAGGATCTGTTTAAAAATTCTAGCCTACTTTCTGATGCAAATATTTTACAACCATTCAGTTATTTAGTCAAGGGCAAAGAAAACATTGCAGTTCAGACAAGTTGAAAGAGCAGAAGACAGAAGTGAGATGCACCATGCAAACATAGTCCTCGTCCACTTGGTTTGCAGTTAGGGGTAGTTTTAACTGCTTCAGTACTCAAATGCAAAATACATAAGCAATTTTTTCCTACAAAGTCTTTTTGTTCTCAAAAAAAGTCTAATTCAACATTTTGATTTTGAACCATTATCATCTGCTCCTATTACTTAGAGTTTTCCAGAGTACTTATCAGACTTTTTCTAGCAAAATCATATCTGATAAATAAAGCAATTGCTATGTTTTGCATCTAAAATAACATGGTTTCCATTTTGGCCATGCATTTTTCTCATGGACTGCCTATGCCTTAGGGGGCAGCCTTGTTTATAATTAATAAAAGAAATTGGGGACTTATTTTTAAAGACATCTTTCCCTTATTTGTAACCTGGTTTACATGAACTGTTGGTGCTCCAGCTTTAGAATCATTGATCAATCACGTGTGTAGAGACACAGTTTTTTCCACAAAAAGTGCAATAAAAAGGTAATAAGAAAATTTCCTTTTGGAAATATGATCTATGCTTCTGGAATTGCTCATGAATATCTCAGGTGATACTGTAGAAGCAAAGTCACAAATAAATTGGCTTTTACTGTGTTTAGCACAGGCAATAATTCCTTTTTAGGGTAGTTCATTTTCATTTACTCTTGTTCAATTATATGCTGACAGTTTGCATTAATGCAGCAATGTGTTAATTGAACATAAACCACTATACAAACGCAACAACTCTGTCCTGAAATTAATAACCACCATTTGTAAACCACATCATGTATTTTATTGTAGGAATAATTTAATGATAAGGCATTTTATGCTTAGCAATGATTAAGAAACTGTGCAATTTACAACAGAAACAAACAGAGCCATATAAAATGTGCCATAAAATGTGTGTAGATGTATATAAATTTGTTCATATGAAACACAAATTAAAAATTTAAATACAAGGCAAAGTGGAAGGGGCATTTTATATTTTTATCCCTCAAACTGATATGCAACCAACTAAAAAATCTAAATTTACAGGAGGATTTGCTTTATATAAAAACAAACCCTTTCACTAGACGGAAGCATCTGTTTCAGCCATTAATAACATGTGTAATGTATATGGTGCTTTGAACTAAACGTTTCCATTATAACAGAAAGCCCATTTACAGTAACAGAAGCAGTGCCTGAGTATGATCAGTCATAGTGTCACCGTAGCATAAGATAACTGCTGCAGAGCTAGGAACTTGGGCATATGCTTCACTGAAAGTCTCTAATGTCATTCTCAAGCAGCAGGGGGGAAACACTCAGTGCCCCTTGACACCATTAGTGTGGAAAGTAACATAAGTTCCTATGATTTGCTTGGCAAGTGCACGCAGTGCTGGTACATGTTTATAAAAGTTATATTGCTGCAGTGAAATGTATTCTTGGTTTATGGTTTATTAGCACCTCTCTCGTGTATTCTCCTGACAACAGGATAATGGCATCCTTTCCACATTTTTCCACAATTGTTTCTTCTTTTATGAGTTTGAATAAAAGCCACTTTAAAAGAGAAGAAGTCTTCAAGTTTTTAAAATGCAACTTAAATGACAGAAAGCCCGCACCTGCATTTTTGACCTTAAATACAGTTAGCTAATGTGGCTCAAAGGCATTCAGCAGATTTTCCACACCAAAGTTTTCTGGGCAGCATTCCAAAACGTAACACCAGTTTAAAATGACCCCAACTTTGTGAATGTGAAAGGATCCATTTTAGGGTCTTTCCCAAGCTTTAAGTTACATTTAGCTGCTTAGAATGAACTAAGGTTTTCTTTTTTTGTTTTTTTTTTTTTTTAATAAATGACAAGCTGTAACTCCTTATAAAGTTAATTCTTCTGCAGATTTTTTTGCAGTAATGCTTAACAAAACCATTCCTAGATTGTCAATGTAAGAAAAGTCTACAGTGGCTTGACTAATGCAAATATTATAGTGTTCTCTTTGATGAAAAGTAAGAGATCATTTTAGTGCTCAGGCTTTCAATATCACATTTACACCCCTTAAATATAAATTCTGTGCATGACTTTACTAGTACTCTTCAGTACATCATCAAGAAATGGGTTCAGCAGAGGGAACTAACAGCCCCCTACACAGGGCTGGAGGGATGAAATTTAATTGCAAAGCTCTCTACAGCAAATCATTTGAACTATATGGAGTGAAGAACAACTGGGTTGATGCTGTGTGTTCTTTAAATCCCCCAGCTGCCTGATAAGGATCCTCTAAATGCAGGAATTCCCTATTCAGCATGACCCACATATCTGCCATCATAATTTTGTATTTTGGGCAGCACTGAATTCAAGTTCTGCAGCTGAGAAGCTGCCGGGACTCCAGGGAATCACACTGAAAGCTTGTCATTATTTTTCTGTGAAATGTATTAATATGATCAGTTCACTAACCATGAGAATGCAGTCTCTCAGAATAGATACTCCACAGCCACACAGTACATGCTATATTGTTTAAGCAAATATTTTTATTTTTTTAATCTATTTTCTTAGAGTGAATACAATTTTTTTTACATTACTAGAATTCTTCCCAGTGGAGAAAGAGAGTGTCCCATTGTGGGCAGGGGAAAGGCCATTTTTAAATGCCCATGTAGAAAAGTCATAACAAACTTCAGAAAACTGGTGTAAGCATGTGTGGGCAGTCAGACCAGAGGAGATTCTATTCTTTATCTAAATCATACCTAAGTGCAATTAATGTTCTACAGAGTATACTGTAATAAAAAATAATAAATTTTACTTTTTTTTTTTGTCATTCAGGCTATTCATATTTTGTGGAAGAAAATACAATGTCTATAGGAATAAAACAATATTTTCTTGCTTACCTTTTCTCCTTGTAGCTGAAAATCAGAAACTACTATTAGTTGGATTACTAAAACAACTATATTTGTTCTGAATCCATGACAGAGTTTGGTAACTCATGGAGAAGTGTGTTTCTGTCACAAATACATGGGAGGCTCTCAGACTGTCAAGCAATTAAATGGACCTGAATAATTCTATGTAATTAAGCTTCTTACTGCATAATTATCTTTATTTTAAATGTGTCTTTTGATGAAACATCTGTTCCCTGCTCTAGATTTGAAAAGATATACCCATGCACATGATGAAAATGGTGTTTGTGAGGCCATTACACATGGTACTGCTGCTCAGTTCCTTGGTGACAAATGTAATTTGCTCCATCTTTGCATGCCAAAGGCAGGTGATCTTGCATCAATGGTGTGCTTTGCCCGACCTCCACACTCGCTGCAGAGACCTCTTACATTGTTGCCCTGGGAAATAATTGTGTTTGAAAACCTGTCTGAAGATCATCATGCAGTGAAGTGGGGAAGGGGTTCTCACAGTGTAGGTACTGTGAGAGCTCTTGGAGGTTGCTCTGCCAACACACTGAGTAGTAAGAGGACAAGGAAAGGTAAAACAAGCCCAAATAAGAGGATTCCAGATATTTTTCCCCTCTGACATGGAGTGCTGCTTGACTGTTGCTACAAAGAAGGCTGTTGGATTTCTTTTCCCAAATATTTTTACTCTGTAGACTGTATAACTTCATTTGCAAGCTACAACCACTATGAAATTGAATTACCTTCTCTTACTGATTTTTGAAGTGAGGGAATTTCAACTAAATATAGGAATTATTTTCCCCTTGGGCACGTAATACATGTGCTATTAACTGTGTCCTTCTACCAAGTTATTTGTCTTCAACAAAACCACATGAAATACTTGTGAATTGTGCTTGGCAGCTCTAAGGACCATGGTGGAAGCTTCCATTTACATTTTTTGACTCTGAGGTGCTCAGGAATGCATCCATAGCCTCCTCAGAACTACACACGGCCTCAGATGAGATGTCTGCAGACTATCAGACAGACATCTCTGTCTCACTCATTATCCTCTACATTTTGTGTGATTTTTATCTGTAGCAATAGCAGGAGATCGTGTACAAACATTGCAGAGGCTCCTATTCCTCACCCAGGAGAGAAAATTACCCACTTTCAGGTTGAACAGACACAATAGATATGCTGCCACAATAGGGTTCACAGTCAGATTCAAGGTTTTTAAATTTGGCCCTCTCTAGTGAAAACAAATGCAGGTACAGCTGTTAACTTCATCAGGAACTGTACCAGACTTCTTTATTTTTCAGTACTATTCTGCTTTTATACTGGTTTGGGGTGTGGAAACTGGTAGAGAATAGCTGAATACTGTGCTTGCAATTGTAGAGAGAGGCAGTGGCAAAATATATATGATTGTTCTTGGACTCTTACTAACCTGCTCCTCTACACACAAAGCTGTTTTTCTTTAGTAATCCAATTAACTGTGAAATAAACTACACTAGCTAAATACTAAAATCTCAGCTTGACGGCTCTTTTTGATAAAACATGACAAACAGTTGAGACACTTTGAGCAAGACATACCTTACTTCCTTATATTTTGGTCTGTCAGGCAAGATGTTCCACCATATTTAGGTATCCAGACTGCAATAATTTTCTGAGCACATTTTACCTGCAAAGCGATGTGACACGCTGATAGAAACTATAACAATGCTAATGGCAACATATCATATTTTCCTCTCTCCTCCACTTTCACCATGGCATCCATCACTATATATACATCCATACTTTGCATTATCCCCTTAAAATTGTCTTTCCAATGAGATTTGCCATGGATTTTTTTTCATGAGGTTGTATCAGCACAAGATCCTTTCTAGACTAGTAATAGTTAGTTATTGGGTAAAACGTTTGAGAATGTCTCTGAAGAATTATCAGAGAGACTAAACAAGACAGAGGAATCTCGTGACATTGAACCAGGACAGATGTGGACACCTACCATGGGAAGAAATCACCCCTTGCAGTGATACATGCTAAGGACTGCCTGACTGAGGGACAGTTCTGAGAGAAGTCCAGGGGTTTCTGGTTGCAGCAAGCTGAGTATGAGCCAACAGTGTTCTAGTCAAACGCGTCCAGGGCTGTTTCAACAGGAACATGGCCAGTTGATCACTGAATGGGACTCCCCCTCTGCTCAGAATTTTTCAGAACACATCTATGTACTGCCTTTAGTTTTGGGTCCTCCAGTACCAGAAAGACATCAATAAATCAGATGGAACTTAGAGGATCATTGAGGTGGTTCGGAGTAGGGTACTTGCTCTGTGAGGAGAGGTTGGAGAACCAGAGCTGGTTCAGGCTGGAGATGCAGCTCTAGGAGCACTTAAAAGCAGCCCCCAGTGCCTATGAGGAGTTGTCAGGGAGCCAGAGTTGGACTTTTCTACACAGGCCCTTCTAAGCAGAAGAGGGATGAGGGACACAACTTTCCCTGAAGTGCCTGGTTTGACTTCATGGCTGACATTGCTGTGAGCAATATATTAGACCAGACACCTCCTGAGCTCCCTCCTGATCAGAATTTTCCTCTTCTTCTGTTCTGTGTTTTCCTTTGGATAAAAGGGACCTTAGTCTGCTGTTGGTTTATAAATGTACTGAAAATCTGTAAGTACTGTTACACATTGCAGTATTTATTCAAAGGAGTGATGTTAATAATGAACTCATGTAGTTTTCCTGTTCAGACTGAGTTTTCCTAAAGTTTGCAGTTACATTTCTGGTAATGGAGTTAGGGAGAAATCAAGCCTGTCTTCCTAGCCTTTTCTTTAGAGTGGTGTCATTTGGAGCAGTTTATTGTAACTAAATGAAGGACTGGGTCTTCACAGGTGGGAGGGGGAAATAAAAAGTAGGGCACCAGAATGGGTTTGGTAGGGTAAGAACTGATAATGTCAGGATGTTTGAATTGGGACCTTGAAGAAATAAAACTAAGGAAATTATCACAAGGGAGGATGAAAGGAGGAACTGAGAATTGAGATCTCTACCAAATCCTGATAAATATGAAGTTTCCTATTTTTGTGGGAGAACGTTTGACACCAGCCATATTGAGTAATTTTGGGTTTTGCTGACTTTTACTTACATATACAGTATGATTTGTTAGCCTTCCCTGGGGTGAAGGTACACTGAGGTAAAAAAGAATGCAATAAAAAGTAGGACTAACTCTTTTAAATTGCTTTTGAGAGCAAATGCACTTTATATAGGTGGCAAAGATATAGCAGGATATTAAAATTACAGTAGCATAGTCATGAATGTGTTGAATTCTTGCAGGGTTTTTAATATAATTTCCACTTGTCAACATCTATTCCAGATGGTTTTATTGCTAAAGACATTTAGCAATTTAGATAAAATGTATTTTATGAATATTATCTATCCTACAGTCTTTGTGAAATACTCAACTGTATATAGGACTTTCCTTTTAAAGGCTTTCAATGCTGACATGAGAATTGCTTTACTTTACAATAAAATGTGCAAATTGCATGCCCTTTTTGTTTGCACTGTATGCAAATAGGCTTGATTAGATTCATTTGAATGTCTTATATGCTGGATGGGTGTGTAATAGGTAATAAGCTTTCTTTAACGTTATTTTATGTTGTTTGGGTGGGGGGTTTGTTGTTGTTTTTTCAAAACCTGATCCAATGAAAACTTACTTTTCATATGTTTAAAAAGGCTTTCCAGGCCATTTCATTATGAAAGAGCAAAGATAAAATTTTAGAAAGAAAAACACCTGAATAGAAACAGCTCCATTGTTCCTTCTGTCTTAGTTCTGTTCCTGAATCCCTTACAGCTCAATTTTAATTCTGTTTCTCTTTCACAGTTTCCTATACTTGCAGACTTCCTGTCATCCAATGTATAGATGACAGCTTCTTCTGCAGAAAGTCCAGCATGAGAGAAGAGTGCTGTCCATGAACTGATAAGGCAAAAAGAACTCTCCTTTACGCTGATAAGGATCTGAAGACACTCAGTAGAGGTTCACCACCGTGAAACCAGTTTATTTGAGAAAGAAATTAGGCCTCTGGGATTAAAAAAAGAACTATTTTTCTCAGCAAGTTTTTTTTAGTTTGTTTGGGGTTTTTTAGTTTGTTTGTTTGTGGTTTTCTTTTTTTTTTTTTTTTTAATTTTGGTTTGGGTTTTTCTAAAAGTAAAATGAACATGAAGAGGAGGAGGCAAAGCTGGTTTGAACCTAATCTGATTGCTTTTGATGAGAGCTTTGCAGTGTTCACACAGCCACTGCAGGATCTGATTCTTGATTACATGAAATGCCACTCCACAGTTTATTTAGTAGATTTCTGGGCAAATATATCTTTGGAGCTAAAGAAAATGACTGTTTTCCATGTGATAGCCTGGGTGGAGAGAAAATGTGTAGTAACCGATTATTCTTTACAGGAATTTCTGGTCAGAATGCAGGCCACAGTTGGAATAGCCAGCTATGATCTTGCATTACTTTGGGGAATTTCTGTAAGGTTGACAGTCACTAACTTTACTGTGGATGTATGTGTCCACTAAGCATGGTGTTCTCTGCAGAACAGCTGGAATTGCTACTCGGTGCTGGAGCTGTGCCAGTATTCTGTCTCTGCCTGTAGTGAGTCTTCAGTCAGGGGTGGAATTGCCATTTCTAAAGTTCCAGAGAAGAAATATCCAAAGACACTTATGTTTTTCTGAAAAAGAAGTAAACAAACTGAAAATTGTTGCTGTATTGTTCTCTCTTTGTGTGTGTTTGGGGGGGTTTAATAAAAATAATTGTTTCAGTAAAATTACTCCACTAATTAACCCAAATCTTTGAAAAATCTCTTTACCTCTATTCATCAGTTATTTTTTCATACTAATTTCAAGGTTTCTGTCACTGGACAATCAGGTGGAGTGGCTATCCAGAGACTGGAAATGAAAGAGAGATTTGGAGGAAACAGGTAGTACAAAAAGAAGAAAGGAGAACTGCAGATGACGTGGCAAGGATAACAGGCCATTTAAACAGACTATGTTGAAGTGGGAAATAGACAACATCACAAATGATGTGTTGATACAAACAGAATGGAATGAAAAATTATTCTCATTTCCCATAATGTTTTTACTCCATGACAGCATTACCAAAAAGTCTTAATATTTCATGCAATGCAAGTTTAATTGCCAGCCACTACATATAACATTTTATGAAAAATGGATGTTTTGTAAATATAAGTCAGATTTTTAGACTATTTTAGTAAAAAAGGATCTTAAACCCACTTGTGCTCACATAAAAACTTCTGAAAGGGAGTGTACATGGTCTAGTCATCTGCTTTTCTGTAATTTTTTAATTTGGGGGGAAGGGGAATGAAAGAATAGACGAGAAAAGAGAGGAAATCTGTGTAATGCATTAGGATACCAGCGTTTCAGACTTTGGCCTGCAAACAAGAGATTTTGTATGCAAAAACATGTGTATGAGATCTCACTTCTCCATGGACACCCCCTTGTCATGGGGTCTCGAGAAGCTTGTGTGCCCTTAGGA
>VXAU01003547.1:390755-403568 GCA_013399695.1 Formicarius rufipectus | reverse complement strand
TCCCTGATTGTTATTTCTTGATTTCTTCCTTTCTTGTTCTTGTTTTCAAATGCTGTACTTTTTTCTTAATTGTGTTTGGCAGTGCAAGAAACGTCTCTTAAACTGAAGAAGAAACTATAGTCTAACTAGAAATAAGCTGTTTTAAAATAAATATTTTTAATATACTTCATTAGGTAGGAAAACAAATCCCAAATACACAGCATACGAGGTCCTAAAGATTCAGTTTTTTCCACTAGAAATTATAATTTAAATCCACATAATCTCTCCAAAAGAACATTGTTTGTTTTAGAGACTGTCATACTTACTTAGACCCCAGAATAATTTTATAACATTCACTGGTTTATAATGCACCATTATAAGAGAAAATGAGTTGTTGAATAGGATTTTCCAAGAAAAACTTCATTTTTTTCACTTTAATAAATTTAGAAATCTCATAAAAGTATCCATCCAAACAGCTATTAAAAACTGACTGTAAAGATTCTGCTGCCAGAATGCAAAATACAGAATGTTTATGGTAGTCATAAGCAAAGTCTTCTATTATATTTAGGTAATTCTCCTTCATAAACATAAAGGACTCCTGAAAATAGATTTTTAAAGCCAGAAGAGATTCAGAGGTTTGCATATGACAGGCCACAAAATGTCATCAGAATTAGGCCAAATTACCTACTGTTTCTTAAAGCAGATATCCTAGACATTCCTTTATCTTCCACTGAAAATTCAAGACAATGGGAAGTCTGAAGGAAAACAGAACTATCTATCTATTTTCACAGGATGAACTGATTATTAAACAAATAGAAGTCTTTGTAAATGTGGTACAAGCCATCTAGTGGGCTTAATCAGAAATTGTGGCACACCTACACTACATCACTGGTTCTAGGCAAAAACATGACTGATTAATGTCTCGATCAGCCACTGTTGTATGCACTTGTGAGTTTCTGCATACAGATCTGAAAGGCTGAAGTTCCAAAAACAGCTGAATGTTAACTCTGTTAACAGCAAACCTTAAAAAATCTGTATCCTAGACCTTTCTGTGTAAACTAATTTGGGGAGTGCAGTTATTAGAATTACCGTATGGAGTTTACAGCCTCCCAACTGATGCATTATCTTATTGTGCTTGCTCTTACTTTGTTTCTTCAATTATGAGTCTAACAGGTTAGTTGAAACCACTAGTGAAACTAGTTTTAGTAAATAAATGACTTCACCTGGAAAAGGGCAAGTAAAGCTCAGGTAATCAATCTGAAAATAGGTATCTTCCTCTGGATCAGTCTATTGCAGTAGGAAAGCTTACTTTGCTTAGCTGCTTCGGCCTTCCTAAAAACTTTCATCCTTTATTGATCTGTCAGGCACATAATTTGTATGAATACTCTCTAATTTGCCAAAACAATTTAACACTAAATTCTTTTGGTCAAAAATAATGGAGCTTATTTTCGTAGTGCTGCAATGGTGGTAGATTCACAAAAGACTCATATGCTTTATGAAAGTGTTGAAGAGAAATATCAGGTACTGATCCAGCTGGATCAAAGGAAGACATCTCTCCTACAGCCTCATTTGCATCTTAGAGGCAGTTTAAGAGGTATCTGACTAGTTTCATAAAGAAAATAAGTTACTGATGATAACTTCTAGTCACTAATCATGTAGGTATATCCTGTCCATTTTGTTATGAAATCAAAGCAGTTGAGTATGAATTATCTTTGGAGATGACAAACTAATCAATTTTGTTTGCACAGAAATGGGCTGAATTTGTCTACACTCTAAGTCAGAGCCTGTTCCCTAGATGGGCTACCACAGCAAGATCCCATTCAGTTGGCAAATGATACATATAGTGTGCACTATATATAATGTGAAATTAATTTTCTTGATAGATCACAGTCTCAAATAGTAACTTAAAATACCTTACTAGCACAAAATTAGAAGATATTAAACTGAATGATAAATATCCACACAGATGAAATGAGGATAGTGCAATATTTTAACATTTTTGGCAGTCTTCAGCATCAGAATTCATCCTTATCTATGGTTTTAAGGAAAAGAAACAAATTTCACATTAATAGTTTCCTATTTTGTTCTCTTTGCCCACCACCCATACCACCCTTAGCAGAAAGGTGTATTTGCTTGAACAAATCTTGATATTTGTTTCTTCTCATGGTGTTATGTTCAGCAACTGAGTGTAAGGCACATTATGTTGTGCATATTTTTGAACAGTGAGATCAGCTGCAGTTATTTACACATAAATTTCTAGCTTTGGGTCCACTACTGGCTGCTACTGACTACTTGTCATACTTTTCTTCATTTTAAAAAATTATGCTAAATTTGACATTTGCCAGTTCTTATGTTTCACAGCTATTGTGCAAAAGATTGTGACTTTTACATTAAAAGAGAATGTAGAGCATAAATGTTGTGTTCCATCCAGCACAGTTTAAATTATACATATTTTGCATTTTTCACAGAATCTCTAGGTGTTATAAATCTTCATTTTGTTGGCCTCCTTTACTGCTTCAAAGAGCAAAAGACAAATGAACGTTAGTTTTAATACATTTCATTATTGCTCTGATGATGTGTGAAAGGTTTGCTGGGATCTTTATCTGGAAAACATCAGATCAAGATTTTTAAAAATTACATCACCTGCTTTTTCCATCTGAATTTCACATGAAGTGGGCTGAGAATAAGGTTAAAGCTTCACACTTGATTTGATGGTACTGATTATTAAGGGTGTGTAAAGTTCATTGCTCAAAGTAGGGATCCTTTACTATGCTATACTGCAATTTAAACGAGCAAACAAACAAACAAACCACAAAAAAACCCCCACAAAAAACCCAAACAAAAACAAAACAAAAAAAACCAAACAAAAAACCAACCGACAAAAAAAAAAACAAAAAAAACCAACAACAACAAAACAAAAAACCAAAAACAAACAAAAAACAAAACAAAACAAAACAAAACAAACCCAAAAAACCCCAAATCTGAACAACCCTGAAGCTGTAGCCAATAAACTTCTTCATTATCACAAAAGAGCAAAGGAAGATTTATTACCACCCTTAAATTTAAATAGATTATAATTTTTCCACACAGTTTATACTTTGCTTACACTTCTCAAAAAATTCTATAATTCCAGTTAAGCATCTTACATCTGACTGTTATTATCTATTTAGCGATTTAAGAGAATCAGAATTTGTTAAAAAATAAACATTAGGAAAAAAAAAACCTTACCATTTCATAGATTTGGAGATACATATATATAAGATCTCAAAGGTGGGATTGTAGCACCTGATTTTGCTAAATCTGAAGCTAAATAGGGATTCTAGTGCCCATCTTTAACTCTCTAATTACAGAGGACGGTGAATATTAAGTCAGACACTTCTTGGAACTGTGAAGCAAAAGAAAATGTGGAAAAAGACAGAATTGGAATCAAAACCTGTTTGAATATTAGAAAGAAATTACACAAAGAATTGCTAAGCTCTGAAATGGCTTGAGCAGAGGGTCTGTGGCCTTAACCAGCCTGACCAGGAATAGCTGATATCCAGAGGTCTTCTCCGACCTAAATTACCATCTGATTCTATAAAGCAAGTTTATGACAGAATTGTAAATCAAGCTCTAATTTCCTGTTCATAACATAATATTCATATTCCTGTGAGCAGCAAAAGACTGTTCCCTCTAGCTTTCTGCATTATGTTTGGATTGTCCTGAGCAGAAGAAAGTTAATCTGACCTTATAGTCTCCCTGAATAAGGCTACTAACAGCACTATTCTTAAACAAAGTACCTGATTTTCATAGAGCTTCTAGCAATTTTATGGCTTAAAGACCTTTATTCCTCGTTGAGAACCTTTTAAATTTGGCCATTGTAGTCATATGAATTTAGATTCCTTAGGGGTCCATGCTATAACTGATTTGATCATGTGTGCCCATTGGTCATCTGGGACATCTTCACTTGCATGTACATTGGTGTTTCTTCCTACCTAGCCTAAATGATATAAGCACTTGTGTGCCTAGATACAGACAGAACTTCCTGTACAGGACTTTGTGGGCTCCTGCTTTCTTGAATGTAACCCTAAGTTTTCATTCTCTACAAATAGAAATGTGGGTGACTGTGCTTCTATGTTAGTGAGTTTTGGCTTATGTCAGTGACTTTTCTGACAAAGAGAAATGAGATCTGAGAGTAATAGGATCTCCCTTGTTATATCTATTTCTGCATTAGAAGAAATGGTAAACTAGATTTTTGGTTTTTTTCAGACATAAAGAGCAATTGATGTGTGTACGTGTAAGTACATGCACAATCATGTTATTGTACAGGATTGAAACAAGCAAGATTTGCAAGTCATTTGTGAAACGGTTAATTTATTTTAATCTTTATTTAACAGTGTTGGGAAATATACAGAGACAAAGTTAATGTTTTAACATTTTGGTGGATGGAAATTTTGAAAAATTAAGTGGTAGATACAAGAAAAAGAAGATTCCTGGACAGGCATGGAATCCTGCTCATTGAGTGGACTTTAATTACTAGAGATTATTAATATTGTAGAGCATAGGTAACCAAGATGCTTCTATCTAAAGTTGCAAATCCTCTGGACATACATTTAGAATGCTAGTTCCTAGGGAAAAAAAAAAAAACAACAAACTAAAAAAGCATCCGAAAATTATTCAAAGGCAAAAGGTGTATGTGTGAAGTGATGTTTTCCAAATTCATGGCCATATACTATAAAACAATGATTACTTGTAACATGAGATCATAAAATACTTTGTGAAATTACTGTTTTATCTGCAGGAGTTTTTTAAAAGAATCTTCTCTTAAGAGGAATAAAGTTGTTTAAGTCCACCGTTAGGCAGAAAACCCCCAAGTTCTTGCCACTATCTAACTATTCATATCAGTTCATTCTGATAATTTCAGAGGCAAAAGAATAGGATGACATTAAAATTTTATGGCACTGGCTCTGTTAGAAGCCGTACTAGTAAAAGTGAAAAAAAAAATGTTTTGACAGATACTGTGTTTTCAGACCAACTAACCAGTATTCATGAAGCCCAATAAATTCTGGTGACTTCTGTTCTATTTTCCTCTTCACCCTGGCACCATAAAAGTACATGGGTTCAACATCTTCTACCAAAAGTATATCCAGTCACTTATGTAATTTATGGCAATCTGTCACAACTCCATATGCTACCACAAAGTTCATAAAGTCCAAATAGGTTATTAAATTTTCTGCATGGAATACTCTGTGGAAAGACTGAATAGAAATCTGGATCTTCAAAACAACTGTTTCATTCCCACTGCTGACAACAACTTTAGGTAATTTTCCCTTGATTTTAAGTCCATCATATCTAAAAAGTGTTCTCCTTTTTCTATGTCAAAATATCTCTTGTTACCACTTTTAAACAATTCACAGTACTATGTAGGTATTGATTATTTCTACTGTGGGTATTAAGACAATGAATCAGCTCAGTCAGATGAAATGAATTGCAACATAATTTTAGCAGATGCAATGGCTGGCAAATTAAGCTGGTAACTTTCTTTAATAAACTAATTTTCTAAATAAACTAAGATGCCATGCTTCTGGACCTTTCGTAAAATATCAGTCCCATATACAGAAAATAATTAGTCAAATTGGAGAAATGCATAAGAAAGAACTAGCTAAAAAGAAAACTTTAAATAGCTAATGATCCTAGGGGTGTTATATTGCTGTCAGAATTCCCTCAGGATCAAAACAAGATAAATATTAACATCAGTGGAGCAACATGTTTTTCAAATTTGCTGATATCCTAAAATTCAAAGATACCATTACAATGAAAGCTTGATGAAGTATCAAAAGAATTGAATGATCCTGAGAACTTGTCTAATGAATATGAATGAAATTTAATATTAAGAATTTCATAAGACTCATAGGAACTAATGATATCCATCTAAGTGTTACTCAGCAGTTGGAATTTACTGTGGAAGAGAAAGAAATTTTCACATTAACTGTTTACAGATTGATTATGAACATCATATGGCTGTGAAAATAGAAACATGATCCTAGGTAATATCAGTTCAAATATTTCCAGTCAGGTTTGGAACTATTAACAAAACATAGAGCCTGCAATTTAACACACAATGTGACTTCTGTCCTGAAAGTTGCCCATGTTGAAGAACAGTAAATTTAACCTCAATAAATGCAAACAACAACTGTACAGTGATCTGCAGTGTCTAAAAGTCAAGTGTATAAGCATGATGTATACATCTATTTAGCAAAGGTCTAGAAAAAGGAAGGAATGAGAGACACGGTATGTCAGTGTGTATGGGCAGGGCTGTGGAGAATGAGGGCTATTGAGGGAGTCAGAAGCATACCTGCTTTCATTAGTGGGCAGTGGTGCTAGTAGAATAATTAAGTTATCCAGTACCTCAAGATTTCATTGGGAAAATGGAGGATAAAAAGTAATTGAAAAATATTATTTGATTCATTAACAGGTAATCTGTGATGTAATTGCCTTTATAGGACTGGATTCAATAGTCCAGAACTACCCCTTCCTATAAAATTCTTTTTCTATGGAAGCACTCATGAAGTCAGTTGCAGCAAAATTATCTTCTTTAAGACCTTCCTTAATAATGTTAACAGGGCAGAGGAGCTGCAAAGTCACACCTTTCTTTGCATGTAAATTGGAGAGATGCCTCTGCTGAGAAACAAAGTAGCTTTAGGATGTCCGTATTAGCATTTCAGTTTGGATCAAGAACAAGCATTTGCTTTCATTTGTGACACAGCAAGACCTTGGGCATATAATTTAGACTTCTTTCCTCTGAAATTAAAATAGATTATTCACTTTGGGAGCAACCTAATACACTTCATACCCAGTTGACTGCTCAATCCAGAAAGCAGCAAGTCAGAAGTAAAATTGCCCAAAATGTGTTATGCACACTTGATCCTAACCACCAGCTCCTCCTCTGCATGGATCTGCTCCCCTCAGGTGGCTTCCCGTTAATGCAAATGTAACTTATGCATCACTCAGGGCTAAGCATGACAAAGAAGTAGCAAGACCCACACTGGCACTGGAAATCTGCCAAGGGATGGCAAAAGACATGACTACTACTCATGTGAACAGATGACAATTGGTCTTGTCACAAAGCTGTCGGTATCTTTAAGAGCTGATGTCCTTACATTTTGTTGCAAAAACTGCAAGAATTTTATTTGTAAGCAAAATTTTTTACAGGCTAGGGGAGTGAATCATGTTGTTTCCTTCGGTCCTTGCTAGTGGGTTCCCAGTACAGTAACCTTGTGCTCAAAGTGTAATGAATGAAATGAGCTAAATTCCATGCTGCTGCAAAATGTCACAGCAAGAGATTTGACTTTGGCTTGGATGGGTTTGTTAAATAGTATCATTCACACGTGGATTGCCTGTGATGAGTGATACCAGACATAGATAAAATTAAAGGGGTTGATGTAGATAATCAAGTTTCATAACTGTAAATGATGTCATGTGTTTGCATTTACTTTAGAGTCTATCAGAGTAACAGGAGATAATGATGACGGGTGGTAGAAAACACTGACCTTTTTCTTCATCTTTGTGCGCTTGTGACTAACCCAAAGCTTTGGACTTCACAGATTCTGTCATAGAAGGTTAGTGGACAAAAAAAATCCAGATTAGACAATGAATTGCCTAAATGTATATTCAGTACGCATATCTTCATCCAAAGAACAGCAATTAATAAATAAGAATAGTTAGTGCTTGTTATAGAAAATTCCTATTGGAACATGTAACCTCCATTACTCTGCAGTGGGAGATAAGCATCCAAACTCAGTGAGAACTTCTTGGGCAAAAGACAGTCCCCCAAAAGGATTATGCCGGGACCCTATTTTCCACCAATCACATTTTAGTAAGCATCTTATTTTTGGTTTGATACTCCATGAAGGAACCTGTTTGCAAATTAGGAAAAGTATATGGTTTCAGCTGTAACTCATTCCAGGGCTAAACTACAGTAGCTCTGTATGACTGCATGTACTTCAGCCTCTTCTGGGGAGTCATTGTGTATTAAAAAGTTAATGAAACATTCACCAGCATAAAGAAAGGTTGAATGGATACCTGGCAAATCTCCAAATTTTCTCTTTATCTCTCCCAGTATATATTGGCTTAATTCACACAAATATGGCGGAGTTTTCGTAGCAGGAATAGAAAGACACCTTTTAGCCTCAGGGTTATTTCTTGGTTGAAGGGATATTATACATAGAAAATGTTGGTGTGTGACTTTCCCTGACAGCAAAAGATATTGGGACCTGACATTCTTGGAATTTTAATTGTCTAGCCAAAGGTTGCTGCATAAAATAAGGCTGGTGGAAACATACAGTCCTCGTGTTTGCGTTCTGATATGGTTGATGTATCACTCTCAAACTAGTGAGGACAGACTGAGTTACCTAAACATAGGCTGTTTTACATACTCTGGGATACTCGAGACATCTGCTTGGAATTTACACATCCCACATCCTTCTGGGATGGCAGTTGAAAGTATTTGTTTAGACAGCTCATTACTTGTGCTCCAACATTTTCTAATTCTCTGTTGGGTTAGGTTCAGACACTGTGATTATGGAATCTGCAAGATTCAGGGTGATATCAGTGCTTGTTCAGTGACAGAAATAAAGGACCATATGCAATGTGGAAATGTGGGCAACCACAATACTTCAAGATACATCTAGGATTTGAGTTCTGAAATTAGTACTGTGAAGCTGCACTTTGACCTAATTCTGCATCTGACTCTGACTTCAAGAGGCAGAAGACCAAGTTTCTGGGGCAACCAGAGAAAAGACAGTGACTAAATTTAGCCAGGTTATCACAACAGACTTCAGACTGCTCCAGGAATTAGTAAGTAAAGCCCCATGGGAAAAAGCTGGGGTTGATCAGTCTTGGTCACTTCCTAAACATCACCTTCTAGGAGCACAGGAACAGGTAATTCCCAAATGCTGGAAGTCAAGCAGGCAAGCCAGAAGGCCAGCTTGGCTAAGCAGAGATCTTCCCTTGGATATAAGGCAAAAAAAGGAAGGTGTATGCCAAATGGAAACAAGGACAAGTGATACAGGAAGAATACAGAGATTCTGCTTGCACTGTAAGGAGATAATTCTTGTAGCCAAAGATCAACTGGAGTTGAAGCTTCCAGAAATGTGGGACACACTAAAAGGAAGTTTTCCCAAGTATATTAGTGACAATAGGCAGTATAGAAATATCATTGGCCTGTTACAGGATGAGGATAGTCACGTCACAAACAGGGACAGAGACAAGGCAGAGGTGTTTAATGCTTTCTTTTCTTCTGTCTTCAACAGATCAAGGGGGCCTCATCTGGACAGATCCAATCAACAGAGAATCAGTCTAGAACATCTTTAAAAGTCATCAATTATTTTTCACATTCTAGAGCTATTAAAAAACCCGAAAGCCCCCTTTAGAGAGGGGAGATTTTCTTGACTTTAGTGATTTGTTCATCTGTCAGTGTCATAGGAAAGCCAAAACCCTTATGATGCCTTAAGCTATTTATGTATTTGTATATTTTAATGTAGCTGTATAGTTTCTCACTCTTAAGGTAGCAGTTAACAGTTTGTAAACCACTTTCTCACGATTTGCACCACATCCTTGAAATTCTGTTTAGCAATCTTTTCAAGCAAAGAGATTTTATCAAGGACATCCATTTTCAGACATGCACCTGGACCAGAATAAGATGTATTGTAATCAAAACAGGACAGATGGCCTGGAACCCTTGGAAAGTCTCCAAGAGGGCAGTTCTGAGAGTGGTACCAAGGGCAAATGGTTTTCAGGTTAGATGTACCCACTAGATATAGTAATTAGTTAAAGCTATAAAATTGTGAGAATTCTTTGCTGGAATGTACACTTATGTAATGTGACACCTGAAAGCGCCTTCTTTAAAGACCAACTCTCTATTTTACCTGTATTAATATTGTCTCAAATGTTCTTTTCTCCCATGTCAGGCAAAACTTATATCTGACCAATCTGTCAGCACCTCATAAGGGGAACCAATTTGACTGCCCTTTTCAGGACAGAACCTAAGCCAACAACAAAAGAGACATCCACCCCTCAGTGGGCCTTCCCAAAGTGTTATCACCACTGGCAACTGCTAACACCTTATAAAGGACTCACTCTGACAGTTTACAGTATAACACACTTTAGTAATACAACTTGTGACAGGTTAATACGGCTTGTCTGACTGCAAAACCCATTTAAAGCAATCTACTTATACTACAAAGCAAGCACAAACACAAACTGTAATGGAAAGTAATCTACTAATTTCCTATAGAGCAAACACAAGCTCTAGTCCTAAAAGCGGTATTCAACTCTGTAGAGTATGGTTCTTACTCAATAGGCATTCCTATATCGGGGAAAGACAGGTTCAGCCTGTTGACTAATCCCAGCAGTTTTGGTGGAGTCTTCCTTCCATTTCCCATTATTCCCAATTTACTTTTATACTATCTCTTTAGGTTTAGATGGAGCTTGAGTGACTCATTAAGTACTGAATAGGGTAGTCATCTTGAGCATCAGTCTCTCTTGATAGAGAGATACTGTACAGTCTTTGAGCTACAAAGGATCACCATGTTCCCTTCCCTGCAAGGATGTCTATGGAAGGAGGCTGCAGTGCCTCCACAATACTGCCCCCTCCATTCTATCCCTCACAGCAGGTGCTTGTCATTGTTTAGGGAACCTTTGTGGGGCATGTCAACTGCATTGCACCCGGGGAACAGCAGCTGCGTTTTGTCCTGTAATTCTTAGTCTCCTCTAATTTTTCCATGCATTCCAAACCCCTTTTGATTTTTTTTCCTCCTCTTCCTTTCACTAGAATAACCTTCTTGGTTCTCTGACACAAATATTTTTGGTGTTTCAATTCTTTCTGGTAAAGCAGGAAATATAAAATAAAGGACAATTTCAATGACAAATGCAGTTTAAGAAATTTAGTAAAAAATAATTTTACTTCAAGGTACACGTTCATGGCAATATTTCATCTGCTGTAGGTAAACCCTGTGAAGTGACTGCAACTCTATTATTTTTGTATTCTTTAATAGTTAGATTGTCAACATATAGGGATTTAATAAATTATTTATTACTCAACTATACTAGCTATTTGAAAATCAAGGGAACATCTTATTACCTTTTCTATGGTATTTTCATATAATTGTTGGGCAATGTTCTATGTTTTCTAGGAATTATGCAAAAATACCCAAAACCAAAAATTCAGATTTGAGGAAAGGTTAACTTAAACAGTAGTGTTACTGAAGTACATTTAAAGACAAACTTTATTTCTAACATTTCTGTAAAATTATCATTCTGATTCAAAATATAACTTTTTTCCCCACTAATATGAATATTCTTTTTTTATTTTCTATTAAGATATTGATGAACACCACTTTTGGTATAATCTTTTTAAAGCAGTTTTAAGTGGACATACCACAAATATCTTGTTTTCTTATTACCCTAGCCAAGGGTAATAAGAGAACTCTCCCTTTCTCTAATGAAAAAGACTGTTATTTTTAATTCATCATTAAAGAAGGAGGCTTATAGTTCACTACTGACAATTTCTAAATCCTTAACACCTCTTCAAAGGAAACAGCAAGCTCCTTCATTCAAAATTCTGATTTATATGGAATCTATGAGTTCTCTTGGGACCTGGAATGTAAAAACAATAGTTCATATTGTAAGAATGAAAATAAGAATCATTATCATGAGTTTAAAAATAAGCAAAAAAATTTCAATGAAACAGCTCTGTGAATTTGTATACAGCTGAGCACATAGAGCCAGATTTTCAGGATTCAATATTTCTCTTGTTCCTTCATAATAACTATTTTCTCAATGCACTAAGAAAACTAGAAAAGGAAACAGGGGGAATGCTGAAAAAAGCTCTGCATCACCCTTCAAGAAAGTAGGGTATTATCATCCAACTCTAAGAGGACAAGTACTGTTAACATAAAGCTGTATTCCAAACTCTTAACGTGATACACATTTAATTGTGGGCTGAAATGTGTCATTGTGGGCTTTAAATATTTCCTCTTTCACCTCTCTTCCTCCCTTTAATATCCAAGAACTTTAATGCACATAGGTAAAGGAATAATTTGGACATAAGGATTTCTTACTGACATCCTGTTGCTTTGCGTAGTGTTTTTGTGCTTGTATGAGGTTGGAGCTAATGCAAATTATATTCACAACTCACAGATGAACAGTTAGATCATTATGTTATTTATAACATTCACATAGTGTTGTGAAACAAAGAAAGCAGCTGCCTCACAGTTGCAGCAGTATAGCACAGATTGTTAATATGTTATCAAATGAGTAATATAAAACTTCATTTTTAAGTAGTTTTGGTAGCAAGTTAAATTCATTTAGTAACATATTCCATAACACTTTTATCACATCCTTAGAGTCCTTAAATTTCCTTCTCATTTGTAAATTAATTTCTAGTGTCTCCTTAATAAAAAACAATATTTGCATTTAGGCTAGGGTTGTCTGTAGCACACCATTGACTGAAACTTACTTGACTAGTGTAAAGCTTGAGTGACAGACTTTGTATCTTTTCTATTGTGTGAGAGTGAATCAAACCCTTTATGTTTAAACTCATGACTTTAGGTAACTTGATCTCTATTTGATTTGGAAGAATAACTACAAATCTTAAGTATGCCTGATTTTTCCCATACAAATATCTTCTCCTGTTTTGAAATTTTTCCAAAGCCTACTCTTACTCCTTTAGTAAAAAGATCTTATCCAGGAGAGGGAAAGTGTGCCTGGAAGAATTTAAGATGCAAAAAAGGACCAGATTAACTCCTGATTTTCATGAGTGGATAGTTTTTTTGGTTTTTTTTTTTTTTTTTTTTT
>VXAU01003547.1:369025-390309 GCA_013399695.1 Formicarius rufipectus | reverse complement strand
TTCTAACACCTTTGTGTGTGTTGAGATAATTTAATTCATTGAGGCATGTGCAACTTATTAGGAGGCTGGGACACTGGATCTCTTATTTCCTCAGGACACTCTAAGTACTGGTGCATTAACAAAAACAGCTGAGTGGTGGGTGGATAGAAAACATCACCTAAAAAAACTGGTAAGAGTAGACCTGTTGGAAATACAAAAGGCATTACAAAAGAATTAGCATGTCATTTCTTCCCTACAGAAGAGTTAAGAAAAGCTGGGATAAGGGAACACAAAATACTATGCTCAAGAACTGTAAAAAAATCTGATTATATGTGAGCATGACTGCACCTCATCAGAGTTGTATGATGAAGAACTCATGAAGAAGCTTTCGTTTGTGAATGAGTCATCACTCTTTAGATCCGGTAGGGTAAAGACATTCAAAACTGTGACATAGGTTTGTGTGCATTTTTTTCCTTTGTTTTTTTGGGGAACAGAAAAGACAGGAGAACTTCACTCAGAATGGATTCTTTTTGCTTATTGAAATGATAGCTATCTGATGGTTTGTTATAATTAAAATGTCATTAAAACATTTAAAATGTCAGTGCAGTTTTGGATCAGTTTGGAGGAAGGAAATTGCTATTTTACAAAAATTCAGCACTGAAAGGATAGTTATTTTGAAGGCTAATGAGAGAAAAAAAGAGGTTCTAAAAACATGTTAAGGTTATTTTTAAAGCTTTATTATTGTTCAATAATGTGCATAGAGAAAGAGATCCAGACTACACAGAGGTTACACAAATTTACTGTATATGCCATTTATAAAGATCGCATCACCTCTTAGTGTAGCTGATTAGAGTCACTTGTAACTAGAATGATTGTGTAATCAAAGACACATAAATACGCTTTTTTAAATTATTCACACCTGCACACATTCAAAACATCACACTCTGTTGTATCTTTCAGATGCTCTAAAAGAATAAACATTCCATCCAGATTCAGTGTACTATTTTTAAACACTTACAGTTTGTTATTTAAAGCACAATTGTCACATGGGGTTTTTTTTGTAGGTATTTTTTCTTTAAATACAGAAAAAAGCTCTTCTAATCATGGAGAGAGATGTACAATTTTGTTTCTTTTCTTATTGAACACATTGTTCTGTCAGAACTGAAAACGGAATGTTTGGTATTGGGCTCTTGTAATAAATCTTAAGATTAAAAAAAAAGTGGATTTGTCAAATATATATTGCATCCAGCAATTAGGGAATTATAGAATTTCCTCAAGACTGCAAGACATGAATTCAGTTCTCTACTTTGTCTGAAGAGAGCTGAAGACATACTAACACCTGTAATGCTACCTCCATTTCTAGGTTAAGGCTCAAGAATAGTGAGGTGAACAAAAAAACCCAGATCTTGTCACATGAATAATTGGACAGTTCTAACACCTAATTGATATCATCAGCTTTTCTAGTAAATATCTCAAATAAAAACCAAAAGGCCATTCTGGCTCATGAGTTCCTGACTCACAAAATATATGAAGAGTCCTTAAAGTGTGAAGCCACTCTAAGAGATAAAATAGCCATTACGGTGCTTAATAAGCAGATGCTTAGCTTTCATGTTGAGGTCTAAACCAGATCTGATTCTGTGGCCTGTGTTTGTCTGATTCAGAAACGAGATCTAAAGTTGTGTCTTCCACGCTCTGGTTGTATATGTTAACTACACTGGGATACCAGCCCACTTCTGTCTCATAAAAGTAATATATCTAGAGAAGAGGCCCTGATACTTTGTTTTGACAGTGAATGTGATTTTATATGACTTGTCCATTGCTTCTGTTTTTCTCTACTTCTTATATATTCAAGAAACCCCTGAGAGTCTGCTTGCCCTGTCCAGGCACAGCAAGGGTTACTATTTGAACTTACTGAGCCCCAAGGAGGTTGCTGGATATGCTCCAAGACAGTTGTCATACTCACAGAATCTTGATGCTTTTTATTTGTATATGTTCCCCTATGTCATTCCCCCCACGGTGGTAATTCACATTAGACCTCCAAGATGTTGCTGTTTCTCTGCCTTAAACTCTGTATACATCACCTATCATTATTTTCAGGTCTAGCCAGACCTTTTTCTTTTATGCTTAGTTGGTGCTGCTGCTTTTTGCATTACCTCATCTGTCTCCCTTTCTGTGAGAAAAAACAGAAAAGAAACTCATAGTCTTCACTTGCTCTTTGCTTTCACTTTTCCACCTTCCCTCTGTGTGGGCATGTAAGGATTCTCCATCTTTTCTTGCTTGTTTGCCCTTTTCCATTCCTGTACAAATAGTGATAAAAAAGAAGAGAATAAAACTTGTCCAGCAACAGTATAACTCCCCCCCTTCTTTAACATTTAAAACAAAACTGAAATTCCCTCCACCCTAAAAAATTCATAGATTTAGTTTAAAATCAATCTATTCAGTAAACCCTGTGTGGCTGGTGATGGCAATTCATCCCTGAGCAGGCAGCATCCCCAAACACAGTAGGACAGAGTTACCAGACAGAAGAATTGCCCTCCACTGGAAAAGAAGGAAGAGAGAGGATGATAACCTAAGTCAAACAGAGGGGCTGTGGGTTCCAGGATGAATGAGGGGATGCATGTTGACCATGTTGTTCTACACCAGGTTACTTATCTCATTTCACCAGTCAGACCCCAAAGGCATCAAGTACCACCAGTTTGTGGTCTTGCCCACAGCGACAGTCTGTGAGAGGGTTGCTCACAAGCACACCTGTAAGACATTTGCTGATATATCTACCCAGAAGAAATAGGATTTAGCCCAAGGATGAGTGACCTTTCAGAAGCTTTCCTCAAGCATCTAGATCTGTCTAAATTTTTAGTCCCTTATATCTAACATCAAAGGAGAAAAACCTAAAAAAGGTATTGATGATCTCTTTACAAAATTTTAACAATTGTTTCAGTTCTGACCTGCTCATATTCCTCTACTTCTCCCTTCTGAAATGCACAGCTTACAATTTCACACACTGAACAATTACTGCAGATAAAGTTGTTGTTAGTGAGGGCATCCAAACCCACCGCTAGCCCTTGTTGTTTCTGTCCACCATTCCTATGCCACAGTAGGACCTGTTTCCAGCTCCCCACAGCCCTGCCCTGTGTGACCACAGGCCTCCTGAGCCAGGCCCACTCGTGGACCCATGTACCAGCCTGACTTTGACCTGACTCCATCCCCAGTGAGGTACCTGTTGTCCCCTGGCTGCCCTGTTCCTAGCTGAGGCACTGGCACTGGCTGATGGCTGTACAGGAGACCCTGCTCTTGATCATAAACAAAATAGAAGGAAACTTTATGAGAAGGGAAATATTGGCCATTTTGCAAAAGTAGCAAATTTTAAATCATGAAATACTCCCTTAAAAGTTTCTTATCTTGCGCTTCATATAGCTTTACATAAAAACCTGCAATAACCTCACTGAACTACCACAATCCTGCTCTGGAGTAGGTATGGAATTACCCACCAACTGTTTCCCAGTTTATTTCTTCCATGACTGCATGTGTCTGTTGTTTTCCTTACACTGCCAATTTCTTAATATTTTTTTTTTCAGCAGGCAAGGGCTGGGAGGGAAACATGTCCAAGGGAAAATGCAGAATGTGGGTGGTCTATCTTTAGCTGCAGCAGCATGTTTTTAAAATGCCTTAATAAGCTTGAGACATGCTAAGGTACTCTAGGTCCATCCCTACTTCTATTAATACTTATTAATTGTGATTATACATTAAAAACCTTCATGAGAAGATTCACAAATGACTTAAACAGGGAGTTATACAACCTCACAGAGGAAAATCATGAAAAAATAGGTGCACAACATGAAAAACAGCTGAGAAGGGTACATCATACTTATTAAACACTGGAAATATATACTGGGCTGCTTTTGTTCTGCCTCAGAAATGCAGAACATCCAGCATTAAATATGCTTTTCCTTCTTAGTGAATAAGGGAATAATTGCTTAGTTGTTCAATAACATTTCATCTTACTTTGCTTGATTTATTTTTAAATCTGCAGGGTTATTTCTTGACATATGAGTTGTCAAATGCATATGGATAACAGTATTTTATGGTGCAAAGATATTTAAGTTCCAACTTCCACACAGCAATGTGGAAGTAAGCTACACTTATACTGTCTGTCCATGTATGTATGTATGTATGTATCTCTCTCTCTCTCTCTCATCTATCCATCTATCTTTTTATATATATATATATATCTCCTTATCTTAGCCTCAGAGTGGTACAAAATTAACATATCCCTTTCATCTATACCCCATGGTATCCATGGTATGTATGTATAGAAAGAATTATAGAAAACTTTAAGGTTTAAATGTAATTATGAAAACTAAGAAATATTAGAAGTAATGTACAGACTAAAATGAGACACAAATTGCAACAGAGAACACTCCTAAAAACCTTGATTTGGGTTTCCAGAACACATCAGAGGATAATGAAAATAAAAATATCATTGAGTTGCTTCATCGGTGGTCATTGACAAGAGCTAAAAATCAGTAAGTATGTAAAGACCAAGAGGAAAAAATGGGGCAGGGATGATGGGGGGAAGTGCAACAGTACTTGACATATTCAGGACAAAAGACATCTGATGGACTGCTGTTGCAGTGTCATTATCAGGGCTGAAGAGTCTGCTCCAGATACCACAGCTGGAAAAATGTTCCATTTCTGTCTGGCAGAAATAATACAATCAGCATATATACCATACTTGTTCAGGTGGGTGTCAGGGTACCAGCTGAAAACTACTGTCTTTTGAAGTTTCCTCATATCTGTTCAAAGAGAAAATCCAGGTTTCAGGTTCTTCTGATGCAATGTTACTACCCACATTAAAGATAAATATGGTATTAGTGTCCCAGGTCTTCATGCTCCCCAGTTATCCCCAACACCCCTGGAACAGCAGGTTCTCTTTGTTTGCAGAAATAGAATATTTCCCACAAAGGAGAACAGGTTTTTTATTGACAGGAGAAAAGGTTCAGTTCTGAAAATGTGTTATTTACACCCAAGGTGATACAGATTATTTTAATTTAATTTGATTATGACTAAATTTCTTTGTTATTAGTTATCAGCTATGAAGACATAGATCATCACAACTGAAGTAACACATTTGTCCTATCCACTTCCTCCAGTCCTCTACTTTTACCGTCTTTGGAGTCACTGCGGCTACTTCCTGGACATTTTGTACCCTAAAGAATCTTCTATGGCCTGTTGCTTCATGTTGTGCTGATGGAAGCCATCAAGGTCAATGCCTGTTTTCTCTCCACTGACATCTCTTTAAAGGTGCATGGGAGAAGGCTGTATCTTTCCCTCAGATACTGTCGCTCTCCTAGTCAGTGAATGCAGCACAGGAGATCTACCTGGCCATATTTTCAAGAAGTGTTATGAATGTTATTCCTGATAACTTGACACCCTGGATTTCTTCTTTATACTGAATGTGTATTTTACTTCAACATGCTGTTTAATTCTGCAGAACAGTTCTAATAGCAAGTTAAAACACTTAAAGAGGGAAAAAATAATTCTCTCTAATGATCTGTGGTGATGTACTTGTACTTTTTTGTACCCCTTTTGTTGTGATATTTCCAGTAATGGTCTTCATTAAGTGGAAAATCAAACTAGTCTTTCCCCCCCTAAAAAGAAGAGGGACTGCAATTGATTATCGTGACATTATTTTAGTGATGTAGGAATCTGAAGGAACAGGAAGAGACCTATCCACATGAAACTCTTGTATGATTGATTTTTCAATTGAGTATGGAGAAGTACATGGATGTTATGCTCCAAGTTATTAATTTTTAAAATAGGTGTTTCCTACTGTTTGGTTTGGTTTTTTGTTTTGTTTTGTTTTGTTTTTTTTCATACAACAGGTAAAAAACTTTCAATCTTGAGTGCTCTTGGATGATTTTAAGAATGATGCCATTTCTTAGCAAATCTATAATAAGAGTGAAATTTATTAATCTCTAAATTACATGCCCATGCACTAAATCCCCAAGTCCATATTTAAGGTCATTCAGCATTAGCCCTTATGCAGACGAAGTCTCCTAATCTTTGGTCTCGTGATCTTATGTGCTATATTGAATATTAATTTACAAGCATAAAGGTAAATATGCTTTGTCTCAAAGAATGACTATTAGGTCAATAAGTAATTAGCATGGTCAAAAGTTTTTATATAATTTATTTTTGTTTTTTTTTTTAAAGCTCTTAAAGACCAAATTGCAAAAGAATTCAATTTCTTGAAATGCACACTGATCTATGACTAAAAGGACAAAGGCAAATAGAGAACTTCTAATTCATTACATACCACAGGATCTTTGAATCAATCTATAAATATTTTATTGTAGATCAAACTAGATTTCTTTTGGTGGACAAAGTTTATTGTCCCCTTGATATGAAGAGCGACTCAGCTTTTCTTGATGGAATAATTTCATGGCCTGTAGGACAAGGGGGTGACCTGAAAAATCCTCCATATGTTGTAGCCCAACATTTAATGCTTACAGACACCATATCAAAAAGGACTGTTGGTGATATGTCAATATGTCAGATTATACTGACAGATTATATATGAGATTTTGTAATTTTAAAATAAATTCCCAAGTAGTTTTTGAAAATGTTTTTCTTTAATACATGTAATTATTTCTATTGAGTTTATATTCAAAATCTCAACAAATTTCAAATAACAAACCTTATATGTGTTAGAATTATGTATGATGTACTAATGATCATTAGGCTAAACTTCAAGTTAAATGATTCAAGTGTTAAATGATTTGCAATTATGAAGGTCAGAGATTGCATCTAGATTATAATTAGGCATTTGGGAATGTCTGTTCCTTAAGCCAAACAAGAAAAGTTATTTAGTGGAAATTTTACTTAGGTCTTTTGTGCTATCCTTTCATTGGTGAACATTTCTTGTTATGTCCTGAGAATACACATCCTGTAAGTTGAACAGGGATATAGCATTTTTATAGCTGAAAAATCCTTTGGAACTACTTTTACAGTTGTCTTTCTTATTCATATTTATATCAAAGGCACCTTTCAGGTGTAAGATGAAGCTTTATTTGTCTGAATGGATGGGCAGAATTCCAGAGCAATTCCTGGCACACTTGGCAAGGGTGAATTTTTTAAAGCCATGAAAACGTAAAAGCAAGAGACATATAAATGAAAATCTGTATTCTGTCACATGACTGCTGTCAGCTGCTGTTGCAACAGCAAAATGAGTATAATAAGGTTTATTCTACTCTATGAATCTGTTGCAAATAAATGCATCATGAAAAGCAATTCAACTGATACCCTGAGCATAACATTTTTACACCTTCTCTTATCTAAGTATTGTCTTCAAATATTGCTCACCATTATGCACACCCATTACCCAGATGATTTACTCCTTTCTACATGGCTAAATACTGTTTTTCAATTTTCTTGAACGTTTTAAACAAATACTTAGAAAGTAAAAATAAAAAAAATTTAAAAATTAAAAGCCTTAAATGTTTTGTTGATCTTTTAAATACATTTCCTGTATTAGAAATTAAGACTGGCTCATTAGAACTGGGAATACGAACCCATTATTTGAAGATTCTAGGCACTTGATATTACAAGTAGACATTAAACATCTAAATATTTTTCTTTTTAAAAGTGCTTTGAAAACCGTCAAATTTCACCATTTAATCTTCACGCTTACATCTTGACGTTATTGTCGAAGTATCCATAGTCAGCTGAGTAAGTAGATTTAGATCTTGTGATACTTTGAATTACAAAGTCTGTAAATCAGGCAGGTAGCTCTGAGAGTATAATTCAGTTTCCCCACTGAGGTGTTATAGGTATCTCTGTACCTGCACCTCCAGAATGGAATGCAATTAGACAGAGGTTGATGCAGAGAAAACTGAACAGAATGGTGAATTCTGGGATGCTTTTCTCATCATCTCAGAATAAAAAACATCAAAGGCAGAGGCGCATCTGAAGCGCCTTTCTGCAGGCTCTTGCTTAGCGGCTTCTGTGCAATTGGGATTTAGGGTTTTCAGCTTCCATTTCAGATCATACGCACAGGTCATGCTTTTTACTTACAGCATAAGCAGGAAAAATTCTGACTTTCTGGAAAATAGTTCAGTGGTAGCAACATGCTGCAGACAGCATAGTGCTTGGTTCAGTTCTCCTTAACCTGGAAAGGTCTGACCTTCCATCTCCTCCATTTGTTCTAAAACAATAAATAGAATTCACTAGGACCCCAAGGGTAAGCAGTGTGACATACCTTATGTTCTTATGGTGGTACTCCGTTAGTAGTGCTCTTTTACTGTTTAACAAATCCTTGTCTGGCTACAACTGTGCTTAGGAAAGTGCTGGTACAATATGGGCTGGTATGGGCAAAAAAAATCATGCTGAAAACATACCAGCAATAGAACTATGTGAAAGAGTAATTGTTCTTATTAGACCCCATATCCTGTCTCTGCCTAATTTAGTAGACTAGACATAGTAATTAGTACCATCACCATGAGTTTCTGGGGTGCTCCATGTACTTGCCATTCTTCTTTTATAAGCTGTGCCACTGTGCAGTCATGAATACTTGATTGAGAAATCCAGAAAAAGAACAAGTGAAAGACAAGTGACCTTGTCAGTGGAGTTTAAAGCACGCCATGAACAAAGAGAAAACTAAATCTGTGAGTCTTACTTGCTTGACAGGTGTTCTCAAGGCAATGTAGAACCAGCAAACATCACCTCCATTTCTCTCCTTCTTATTATTTCAAAGAGAATAAGAACTGTTCAGTTCCTTGAAAGCATGTTTTACCCAGTGTATTCAAAATGGGTGAACTCACCTTCAACTTGGAGAGATGAAAGATAAGGAATTCAAAGATGTACATACCTCCAGTTTCCTGATTATGTGATTCTACAATGCAGATTCACCTACTTTAATAGACAAGGCTCTTCCTAAAACCTGACTAATTTGTACTGAGGACTTTACTTTCCATTCACCTGACCAAATGAGAGCTAATAACTGAGATAAGGTAGATTCAGTTATTCTGGTCTGAATTTTGATGAAAGATGCAAAGAACTCTTGAAGGGCATTATTTTATAGATTTTTTTTCTTCCATTCTCCTTTAATCACACACCTTGTGAAAGATATGTGTAGGAATTTATGAACTGTGGAGGTGTGATACGTGCGGGACAAAGCCCTCAGGTCTTTTAGGCATTGAGCTTCACAAAGCTGAAACACCAGCCACAATGTGCAATAATGCTCCTTAGGAACATTTAAAATCCACTTTTAGAACACAACTGTCAAGAGAAATAATGAGTTTCAATTATTTGATTCAGGTAGATGTTATAAGTTGTTATAACACGAATATATTAATATGTGTATAATAGAAACTGTGTCGCAGTGTGGTTGAATGCAGGCAGTGCCCTTTCACCGGGTCATTAAACACGTTGCCCACTAGGTGGGAGTAGACAACCTTCTTCAAACGCTGTTCCTGGAGAAGGGAAATTTAGTCAAAGTCATTATAAAACCTACACTAAATGTAGATGCTTTGAGAGATTTTGTTTCGTTTTGGGGTCTGGATTTTATTTGAGGAGTGAAGAGTTTTCGTGTGTTTTCTTTTTTTACCACTCTGTGGGTTTTGTTCGTTTCTTTGGCTTTTTTTTGCTTGTTTTTCTGGGATAAACCCCAAATTGCTATTTATGAACTACTGGATGTTAAAGGTGATAATGAACTGAGATCACAGGCAATTAAGTTTAATTTGAGTTGATGGAGAACTACAGTGTTGAATGTTCCTATTACAAGTCAGGTAGTTCCTGTAACAATACAAGTATTTCACTGAAAAATAAAATAAGTATGTGCATTACTGAAATGTCAAACTTATATATGTGCAGGCTAATATGGATTGGTTATTTTCAACTATTTATTGAGCATCAGACTCAGTTGATTACAATAGGCAGTCCTCAATGAGTAGATCCAGAAATATTAAAACCATAGGAACAACACAAAATTATCTACCTTGTCAGAACACAATGAGGCACCACAAGTCAATGAAAAGTGTGATGTAATGAGGAAGTTAATAAGACACAAATACTGTATGTACACCAGACACATTCCACATGACTTCTATTTCTGAGTGAAAATTGCAAGGAAATTTAAAGTGAAGTCAGAGTGGCTTCAATTTCTAAGCTGAATCATGTAAATGTGACCATATATGTATGTTGCCATGAATGACTACTTTTTGTGTAGATCAGTAGATGAAAATGAATTAAAATAATATCCTTAAAATATTATGAGAGCCTAGTTGGTAGAAAGTGTCAGTTGCTGCAAATTCTGGAGGCTTTTCATAAGGCAGATTAGTGGAGAATAGAATGATATTGTCAGATTAAAGTTTTTTGTGACATCCAACATTTAAAAGATGTGATACATGGAATCAAAGGTAAGTCATTTAATCAAATGTTCTTTTCCTTTTAAGTAACATCTTTGCTGTTGCACATGTTTCTTAATTGTGGTAACACATAGTGGGAGTTGAGACAAGAAATAAAGAAATTCATGACTTTATGATTGCATCCAAATTGGCTTAATTAGAGCCAATATTTTATTTGAGAATAGACAATTAAAATTCACTTCCCAGGACTTCCAAGTTATCATTAAAAAAAACCCTAAACCAAAATAACACTACCCTCCCCCACTCTCCCGATTTAATATTCTAATAGCTCAAATTATTTGTGTACTGTAATGATTTTCCAATTTTTAGTTTAGAAAATATTATCTAGTGAATTTTGTCACTTTTCTTCCATAAAGTAAAAAGGTGCTGCATCTTTTGCTTCACTCTCTATCACCTTTTCTCTGCTAAAGCTGTAATAGTCTACCTCCAGAGGGTTTTTTTTAAATCATTTGTGCTAATAAATGACATTGTATAAGGGTTGAACTTAATTCTGGATGCTAGTATTTTCCCATAATTGAATGTTATATATAGAGGCACTGTTTTCTAGGTATGAAAAGACATATAAAACTAAAATTTTGGAACTAGCTTACTAGCAGCTGTAGAAAACCCGCTTCCAACAGCTCAAAGTCCTACCAGTGATAAAATGCTTCTTTCACTACAGCACTCAAGGATACAAGGAAGGGTAGACAAAGCCAGTGGATACACTCCGTAAAATAAGAAACGATACTTTAGAATATATCATAGAATATATACCTATCTGATTCTGTAATAGTCTATGTAATAATATTAAACTACAACACAAGTACTCTAAGAAATTATTATTATATATACTGAAAATATGCCTTAATCAAATATTTTCAGTGATGCAAATGATCTATGAAAGTGTATTGAAGCATGTTAGACTGTGACCTCAACCATGTTAAATAATACTTCGTACTCAGATTGGTTTAACACAGGTTTAAAGAGATTTTAAGGAGTTTTAAAATTTAATCTGTTATGAGAACTAATTTCAAATGTGTCCAAGTATCAGGTGCTGAATATGTTTGCATTGCTATCAAACCGTTCCAAATGATCATATTTTCTTGGACACATTTTACTGATAGGTTACTTAATGTGATTTAAGAAGTATTTTTATATACTGAAGTAATTCCATGCAGTGTAGTTTCATTTCTTTATGGCACAGTGAGCTACTCTGAATGATGAGAAATCTGGATCTCACCAAAATCAGTAACACTTTTGCACCACAAACTGAATTTCATTATCAGGCTTTTAAATTGTAACCTAAATATTCAGGTAAGTTTGCAAATACCAAGTCTCCTTTTTTCTTTGCTTTCCCAAAATCCAAAGCAGAATGAACATACTGTGAACTGTGCAATGTTTGATTGTTGTTACCATATTCTGCACGCACCATGTGAACACTGAATACACGTGCAACGAGTTCAGCACTTTCTAAGTATGTCAGGTGTGTTAAACACTTACTGATTCACTCTGTGAACATCAGTACATTCCTGATAATTTCAACTCTGTGAAATTGCAAAGAGTTTTAATTGCTTTTTGGTTTAATTTATTTTAATTGCTCTTGGTCTGATGGAGCAACTGTACTTCTGGGAATCCAATACAAATGACCAAATTCCTTCTTTGCTACCAAGATAAATTCCTTTTCCTCTAGGAAGAAAAATAGAAAAAAGGCATGTGCTGAGAAACCAGGACATGCAGCTACATCAGAAGTAAACTAAACACTGTAAAGACCTGTTCTCTGGCTTTGAGGCCAACTGACACAAACAGATCATAGCTAATTTGCCATTACTAGACTTTCTTACCCTTTAGAATATGACATCTGTTCTCAAACTGGTAACTGGAAATTCTCTTGCTCTTCATACAAACTTCAAGCCACATCTGGGAGAATGCTGGTAGGATCAGGCCAAAATCATGCCAAAGAACTACTCTAACTACTTAACAGGATCAGGAAGGATTTGTCAAGGTTTAATATGTTAGAATAGAAGAGTCACAATGCCTTGAAGAGTGACGCTGTTTGGGTGAAAAGGTTGACCTGAAAAGACTTTTGCAATATTAAGTCTCTGGATTTACAAGTATTTTAGCAGTTAAAATACATTTAGGTTTTTTATTAGGAAATGTGGGCTTTCTGGACTATACAACATAATGTGATATGTGATAAAGAGGAGGGGGTTTTAGGTGTTTGTTTTAGGTTTTTTTCAGGGGTTTTTTGTTTGTTTGGTTGGTTTTTTTTGGGGGGGTTTGGTTTTTTTTGTTGGTTTTTGTTTTCGTTTTGTCTTTTTTGGGGGGGGAGGGTGGGTTTGTTTGTGTGTTTGTTTAGAAAAAATGCATTCACCAAACTTTTTCTAGTACCCAAAACTACTCACACATTCAGATTGAAGATAAACTTTCAGTAGAAAAACAATAAATGAAACATCAAAAAAAAAAAGGAGATTATTACAGCCATTCATAGGTGACATATTCTGATTTTGCTCTGCAGGTAGACACGTTGGGATCCAGGTGTAAGTCCTCAAATTAGTCCAGAATTACAAAGACAGGCAGAGGAAATTTTATTTGAAGGGATAGACTACTGCACAGTTCTGTCTCTTCCTAGTTCAGAATACAAACCTCAACATAAATTTTCCCTCTCTCAGCAAAATGCCTTACTCTGCAAGTTATAGAGCAACCCAGAGTGTAAAGCTGTTCCAATTTGTATTAATTGAATGCTTATTAATTCAGAACCTGGTAGCCACCTACCTCCTCTTCCCAGCTGAGTGCCTGAATTACAAGGTTTGTTATAGGAAGCAGGAAATAATGAATGCTGAAAGCTATAGTAGTACTCTCAAAAATTTCCTTTTAAAATGTGTGCATTTGAGGTAATACCTTTCTTCTAATTTTGAACATTTCTCTGATTTTCAAGAAATGTTAAAAAAAAATCTAATACCTAAACTGAATTAAGTATATTGGACTGAATTTATTTCTTTTAGAACTGTCAGCACAACAAATAGTCAATTACACTTTGGATTTGAAATAAATAAGAAGATTCTCCCCAAACAGACTTCTGCATTTTTACTTAAGTCTTTGAGAGGGGAAAAAATGTTATTGCTTCATATTACTCACTATTCTTTTTGTCCTGGTTCTCAACTGAAACTGTGAAGTGACTTGATTTGATCTTACTTTATTTTCCATGTTTTAGTGGAAAAGTCAGCAAGGACACCAACATTCTGCATATCCTGGTGTGTATGCAAAATAATAGGCTCAAAGCATACTAATGACTGCCAGTTCATGCTGTCTGTGGAGGATTACTAGGGATTACATGTAATTATCTGAAATTGCACACTGGTTTTTGCCAATTTTTTTAAAAAGTGGAATTGATAGGGCTTCTAATTTCCAGCCAAGATTTTGCTTTTATATTTTGCATTTAATATTTTCTCCTTTATGAAAAATCAGAAAATACTATATTAAATGAAAGTCACTTAGGGATTAAATATATGAATCGCAAAACTGAAGACAGAAGTTAGAGACAATACTGCTAATTTTCTCAATGTTTTACAGAATCTTGTGCAAGATATGCTTTTAAAATGTCACTGATGAGACCATGGGCCAGATTCTGATTTTTATTTAAGTGAATTAAATCAGAATAGGAAAATTCTGTGGGATCATTTCAGACTGACAGTGTAAAAGAGCAACAAGAGGTGTCACTGAAACACATATAAAATAATAGTGTCTGGAGACTTTTTTTAATGTTCACATTTTACACATAAATAGAAAGATTCTAGAAAACAAGTCAGTGACTGTTCCTTGAAATCTAGGAAGGACTGTGTTGTCTGGAATATAGACTGGAAGTCTATATTCTCAGCCACTAAAAGGTTAACTGACTCTTCTAATTAGGGCCCTTATTTTAAAGGCTTGCAGAAATAAAAGTATATTTAAGACCACTTCTTTGTTGTCTTTGATGAAACTGGAAAATGGCTTTAAAATCTGTAAAATATTAAAATATAAATATTAAAATAAAGAAAAAATCTGATTTTATCGAAAATGGAGAATTAAACTTACGGAAATCTATGTGCCACTTGATATCCTCAGGAATGGCGTTATTTTCCATTTAACATATCAGATACCTAAAATCCTTAGGCCCTTTTTTTATTGCTGTTTTAATAGTACATGGACATTTTTCTAGTCCTTGTAATGCCATATAATTAAAACAGATGTATACCATACCAGTGGAGAATGTTTGACTGTTTTGAAAGAAAAGATCTTCTCTGATAGAATTTCTTCTGGTTTATTTACTGGAGTTGACCTTGAACAAAAAGCAACCAGACATGATCATCCCAAACAGGCTGGATGAGTGACCTCAGTGCTCTGTGCCTGTTACGCATGTGAGAAGAGAAATTCTCCGTCTGGTAACATGAAAGTAAGTAAAGCAGTTTTTAATGCTTAATTCTAGAAGATTTAGGGACAAGGATCTTGGACAGAATCGGCATTTTTTAATTGTGGTGTCAAACACATAGCGCAACTTTTAACCACAGTCCAACAAGATGTCCTCATCAGTCTGTCTTCTCAGTGACCCCTCTTTCCCTACTCCCCCCAAGTTTTCCAGTTTTCCAGCTTCTGGGAGTGTATGGTGTAGGAAGTGAGTGTGAAAACACCAAGTCTAAGAATAGATGGAAGAAGAAGGTGATGTTTGTTTTGAAGCGTTTGTATGTGATTTCACTTATATTCTCACACTCCTAACATTGCAAGCTGGACATTCAGACAACCTAGTCAGAACCATTTTTATGCCATCCACTGTACCCACATCACATCTCTAGCAGCATCTTGAATTAGTGATGATAAACTGGGTTTTCTGTTAGTCTTTTTATGTTTTTTAGATGCAACAGTTACTTAAGTGATTCTTTACATCAGAATTTATCTTATCTAATCCTCTATAAATATTAGGTTGTCAGCTGTTGCCTCTTTTCCTGTTTGGAATACACAAATGTTGATGGTTACAGACTGTCTTCTTTTTGGTCAAACAGGAGACATAGTGTCATGTGTGGAGTGCTGTAACTTTGTTTTCAAAATCCTGTTGTTACAGCACAGTCCCTTCTGTCAACAAGTTGTCTGTGCTCTTGTCTTACAGACTACAGGCTTTTCAATTGTGATAGAAATAACATATTTTTCAATTTTATTGCTGTGAACTGTGTTTTTTGTTAACATTGCATGCCACTTTCTTAACACTTGTTTTGCTCTTTCTTCTGGTGTTTACATATATGCATTTCCATTCACAGCTCATATCAATCTTACAGGTGTCCTCCTCTGCTGGCCTTGAGGATATAGCAGTTTATATGTAGAGCTTTAGGAGACACTCTCATTAAAAATGTTCAGTTTTAAATATTAATGGTAGGCCAGGAGGAACAGGCCTATCCTGGCCAGTATTATCACACATACCTTGCAACAAGTTAGAAATTCTGTAGTTCTAAAAGGAAAACAGAAAAAAGTACATATGAGATAGGGGAAAACCAGGATGGCTTTAATCTGCTGCAGACTAATCACACTAGTCCATCTCTCACTGAGATACTGGGAAAATGGAATGGAGATTCTCCATGTCTAGGTGTAAGTTAAATGAGCAGAGAAAGTACAGCCAACAGGTGACTTTTGCTTAGAGTAAAAAGTTTGTTCTGGGATAGGAGGGAGGTTCTATATTTAAAAATTCTTGAACCACTTTTATTCTCACTGTTATAGTTGCTGTGTAAAAGAGCACTCAGCCTTACTGCAGCGCATGGTGCTCACGGCATTTCAGGTTACTGCAGCAGTAAAAGTTACTTGCTGCATTCAGTTTTCCTAAGGTCCATCCAGAATTGCCACTTACACTTTTAAAGTTTGTCAGAGAAGACCTCTAACAGTTTCTTTTGGTCATTTGGGTTTATTACTTTAAATTTTATGAAACCCCATTATGTATATTAATATCGGAATTAAAGGTTTCTATAATTACAAAGTCCAATTTTTCAGCTTGTATAAAACGTTTTATTTAAATTTTTTGTCACTGCCAATGAGTGATATGAGATGATGACCGGTACACTCTAATCATATTTTCCAGTCTAGAGAATTACCATAATTAGACTCTCCAACATAATTCTTGTCACTTTACCATGAATCCAAAATTCCTGGTAGAACTTTATTATCCCAGGTTCCAAAAATTCACCAAAAATTCTATCTCTACACCCAAATTACATCTTCATTAGCAAGTCTAATTAGCAGGGCAGTCAAGGGGAAGAAAGAGGAAAGAAACCTTCAGTTCAGTATCAGTCAACTAAGCATTTGATAGACTCAACAAAAATCTCTTTAAGAGGATTCATGAAGTCAGAATGTTAAGTGAAAATCAACACAATTTTCAACAGAGGATTTGAAATCTCTGAGCATATTGTACAGACAAGTGAGAAACTACTGTTACATCTGACACACTAAGCAATGCTTGCAATACTATAATGATTAAAAACTTGCCCAAGACTAACCTGATGAAACCAAAGTTTTCAATGGTGTCAAAAAATTTCTTATCTAAAAGTGTCATGATTTCTCATCTTCCCTGTTTGATGAAGTCATAAAAACTGCTTGGTTGTCTTCTTTACTCTCATCTGAAGACTATGCAAATATTATTGGCCAAGGCAAAATCTTAGAAATATAATTTCTTTTTTAGAACCTTGTTTTAAAGGAAGACTTTCAAAGACTAAAGTGGAAGTTATATAGCAAAGTCGCTTTGATTTCCTTTGGGAGCTGAGGACGTGAGAACTGACTGTGCCCTTGAAAAAATTCCACTGAGAGTCAGTCAAAATTGGAGAACATCCCAGAGTATCATTGCACTGAAATCCTTTGGTTGCCCTACATCAGATGATGAGGCCACGGTGGTGTGAATGTGTTATGTGTAAAGAAAAGGACAGAATTACTTTTTGAGGTCATCCAAAACTGTAAAGGCTGGTACTGACTGAAGGGAAAAAATGTTTCCATTTTATTATTTATTAGGACTCTATTGAACAAAAAATGATGTATGAGTTTGGTAAAAATGTATGTAGAATGGGATCATCAAAAAAAGCAACATATGGGGCAGATAAAATCTAACATCTCAAAATGTCTACATAGTTCCAGCTTTGTCAACTGGTCTAAATTCATATCTTTTCACTGAAGTCTAAGAGGTTATTCTTGTTCAGCCCTGCTGAGCATTTGGGCAATTAAATATCTGAAGATCTGGCAGTCATGTCAGATGTCAAGGAAGACGTCAGCTTGAATGAAAACGCAGAGTTAGTGAAATCCTCCACATGCAGTTAAAGAGTGGGCTGCCAAAAGGTTAAATCAATGCACCTTATACATATATAAAAAATAAGACACTTCATAGTTCAACACTCAAGCAGTTAAAAGTGAATCAAGAGCTCATGAAAGGTCTAAATGCTAAGGCTGGGGAAGTGCCAGAGAGAGGTCCTCAGGAAGTTGTTCCTGTTGCAGGACTATCAAGGGGCTGATTAAGATTCCCACAGTCTCGACTTCCTCAGGTGGTTTGTAACCTCTATTAAATTTAAAACCTTAAAATGTCTCAAAGGTCAAAATAGTTCAGGACAGATGCCTTCAGGATTTAAGAGTGACAGTTTATAAAGATAATCTAGTGCTAAAGTCAGGTCTGAACAATAATATGATAAGCATATCAATCTGCTTGTATTAAAAAGAGTTTTCAGGATTTGGTTGGGTAAGGAATTTATATCTATTGGAGGCAATGACTGCCCTATTAAAAATGTAGAGACCATTCATCACACTTTTTAGTGGGCACTTTTTCCGTCTGTCTCTCATCAGACTCTTCAAGCCAGGTGAAAACCCACTGCCAATAACAAAAGAGAAAAGGAAGAAAAAAACTAAAACTCAAACCAGTCCAAAAAATAAACAAAGAAATTAACCAAACCAAAGAAAAAAACTATCAGAGTTGCTTTCAAATGGGGTAGTTAAGAATGAGAACGACTTAAAATACAAATTAGAGAGGATCAGCAGCTGCTCTCAGGATGCCACAGTAGATGAACACAGACCTATAAACAAGTGGATTGTTAACATGTGTAAAAGCAGCGAGTGACAGAAACTAATTCTGCTCCAACTTGTGCTTGTGCCGATTCTGCTGCACCCTGTTGCTTTACAGGAGGTAGATGTGTGAGAACTAAAGACTAATTAGGGAAAACAGATTAGCCTTTTAAGTTGACCACCTGGTATCCACCCAGTTCCTGCACAGCTATGGACTCATGCTGCTCATTGTAAGAAACGTGTAGGGTTTTTTTTACTTTCTATTCATCTTCTTTCTTTCAAAAATGTCTCCACAAAACTAAGCTTCAGCTCATATCAAAATCTAATTAATCAAGGTAGACTCAATATAAAATTAAAATTAAAACATCAGATTAATTATAAAAATTATTAATCCTTATAAATTTTAAGAAATTTGCTATCAGGCTGGTTATAAGTTCTAAATAGATAGTTTGGTCAAGTCAATCAATACAATAGGTTAAATATTTAATGCTTAAACCAAATTATTATATCATTTTTAATCCAAAATTTCAAGAGAAATGCTAGTTTTCTACTATGAATCCTACTCTTGTATGAAAGCTACCCCTTTCCTGCCTAAGAGAAGATATTGAATAAATGTTCAATAATATTCATTTGTAAGACATTGTGAAAAGAAACTTTAATCTTGGTAGGGCTTTAAATGTAGACAATAAAGCAGTCTTATGGTTCATTCTGAGACAAAATATTTAAGTGAGATTAAATCTAAAACTGTTTCTTTTCCCAATATAAAAATTAAAGAGGTCTATGAATGTGCTTTCAGAAAATATTCTTGGAATTTCAAGCCAGCTACTTAATATTTATTAATATTCTCAAAATGGAAAATAAATTTATGATTAGTAGATTGACTGACATAAAACTGTTTTGAAGCACAACATTTTATGTTGATCTTTCCCTTTTGGAGTTGTCAAAGAACTTATCTCTGGAAATAGGACTCTCCAAAGTTACAACAACTGTTGCTCAATGTCTGATAGAAAATATGCCTAATAATGTAATGCGATACTGGCAAAAATTTGGGTTATGCAGAGCAAATTAATTTACTAATAAAAATGTCATTTAAAATGACAAACAAAGATATTTTGCTTAATAAAATATTCTGTTGCTCCAATATTTATATTTTCCATTTTTATGTTATGTTAGACCTCAGTCTGACCAAAGGTTATGAGTGTATTTTTCTCCTACCCCGTAAATTATTTCATTTTCTCTTTTTGAAGGAGTTACAAACTTCTTGTCTATCAAATATTCTGTCAGCTTTAATTTGAGACCTGGAACTACTTGAATGGTTTCAAGAGGAAAAAAGAAATGCGGAACTTTTTTTCTTTGTTGGTGTTTTGTTTGTTTTTGTTTTGGTTTTTTTTTGTTTTTAGTGTTAATGAAGAGCAGCTACTTTATATTTGAAACTTAGAAACCAATTTTCTGCTACATTGACCTTATCCCAGAACTAATATTTTGGAGACAAATAACACAAGACACTTAGGATACATTTTCAGGATTTGACAATACAAGGCAGGTTCTGTAGTCATTTATATATCTGAGACTGTGTGTGTGCACATGTACACAGACATGAATATATATATATATACATTTTTATTTTTTTTCTGATCATAACATAAAAGCCTTTGAAAGCAGTGGTACTGTTCATTAGAAGCCCATGCATTCGCCCTGCTGAGGAAGGTACTTAGGTTTCTACTTGAAAATGTAGTTTCACATTAACATTCTAATTTCAATATTAAATAGTTCCTTATGGATCTTCAGCTTATTAGTCTAAAGCATCCCCTTTTTTTTATAAGTTGGTTTTAGTTTATGCAAATTTCTTTAATGATGCTGTCCCAGTTTCTTCCTTATTCTACTGGAATATGCAGGAATAAAGAATAAAATCCATTCAGTCAAGATAAATGGAATATTAGCGATGATAAATAAGAACGTCTTGTATGTAACCAACAGACATTCCTTCCTACCCCTTTCATCATAAGCCAGAGAAATAAAAGCAGCTCCTTAATAAACTCTAAGAAAGGTTAACGAGTCTGCCTTCAGTGAATCATGAGAGAGGGAGTAGAGACTGGCTTTCTGTGTGAAGGATCACTCACAGAAAATGCCTTGCTTCTGCTACTAACTTTTAAAATGAGCAGATGGAAATTCAAACCCCTGCACAAGAAGCAGTAGTGGTGCTGCCACATGCAGCAAGAGAAAACCTGTCAGCCAGCCATAGCATTAAGCCTAAGATATTCTACCTCTAATCTAACTTCAGAATTTAATGCCATCACTCCAGCAATAATCACTTACAATTATTAACTAAATTGAATAGTGTTTTCTACAACTTTTGATTCATATTGCAATGTGTAGGCAATTTTATTTGGATCAGTCTTTCTAACTTGATTTAAGACTTTAATTATGGAAATATTATTTGCCCTCCATTTCCCCTTTAAAAATGTACTGAGTTCCTTGAAAGCTTTATTTTCTTGGTAATAGAATTTAATCTGAGGTTAATGACACATAAATTCTACCTGAGTACTTAAATCCATATTTAATTCTATTTTTTTTTTTAATTTAACTTGGTTACAAAAGGCTATGGTAGAACTGAACTAAGCCACTATGCTTTTTAATGTTATTTTACCTTTAATCTACCTCAAAAATACTTATTCTACCTTTTTCTGAAAGCAAGTTTCTTTAATCATACTATTTCCAAGTTCATATGGAAAGAGCCTGGCTTATTGAAGAGCTCACTACAAATATTAGCAAGATTGTGTTTATCTCTATTGGTTTTGTGAGAGGATCACGATAGAAAAATTATAGTAGGGGAAACTGAACTGTTGAGATTTT
>VXAU01003547.1:313445-366301 GCA_013399695.1 Formicarius rufipectus | reverse complement strand
TTAAATTTTTTTTTTTTTTTGAACTACATTTTCTCTTTGTGTTCAGTATTTTTCTAAGTTTCTACATGGATCAAACTGTAGCTGAACAGCACAGAACTGCACTTGAGTACATTATTCACATTTCATAGTCATTGCCATGGTTTTATTTTTTTAACTTGTACGTACCTTCCAATTTACACGTCTTTCTATCAGCAATGCTTTCACAATGCTGTCAGATATATATATACCAAAGTTTTTTTTCTGGAACACATGTTGTATATAAAGTCTGTAAGTTTGTACTGAACTTTTTATAGCATCATGGCATAGTATTAATTGAACCACAACCTGATAATCAAAAACATTTTTTCCAAATATCTTTTGCAGAAAATTTTGGAATTCATGAGAATAGCATAAAAGACAAGACACAAAATTTTGTGTCACTAATGTGAAAAGCATACCAGAAATCAAGAAAAGGCTGCATCAACCAATTCTTGACATCAAAGTGGAGACAACATTATTTGGCAGAATTGTGCCTTTTCACCTGCATCATAAACTAGGCTCAGGGAAAACTGATAGCAGTAAAGAGGATGACAGGGAATCTGTGTATGTAGAATTTTACTTCATATATTACACCAGCTGAAGATCAGCTTTATAGTTGATAGACAAAACCCTCTGAGATGGGCAAAAGTGTTAGGAAGCTGATGAGTATTCTCTTAAATGATCCACAACAGACTATTTAAAACCATTCATTTGTCATACACTCACAAAGCCAGGCTCTTCACACAGGTCCACTATCACATCATGTTTTGAAACAGCATTCAAATACAGCAGATGCAATACATACAGCAAGATTATGTTTCTGAATGGTGCTGGTGGATTCAGCACAAAATATTGGAGTAGTAAACATAAGCCTTCACTGCTACCTATATGGTTAATCCCACCTCCCTCCAAGTGTGAGCTCATGGGAATACAGGCATGAAAGCAGGAAATGCTACAGAAAGTTTTCACCTAGTGACCATGTAGGTTATTGAACTGCACACTCTACTGACTAAGAAATCAGAAGAATACATGTGTAAGACTCTAATACTTAGAATGTGTTGTCTACATTTAAATCTTGAATGTCTTTTCTTAGTGCTACTCATTCAAGCAAAACTGATTGATTTTGAAAAGTATTTTGGCTGAGTTGGAAGCTATGGGCTCTGTAAACATTGAGCCCTCCCAAGGTAAGGAGGCAGATTGCTACAGCAAATATAATTAAAATCTCAAAGCAAAGACTAATTCAAGTAGTAAATTTTAACTTTTCTGTAGAAAGATAGCAGAAAAAATGAAATAAAATTACTTTCTAGTATATGAGTATACTCTCAACCCAGTTAAATAGAACAGGTCATTCAACCAAGTGTCCCTGCTGCCAGTCACTGGAAAAGAATTGTGGAATGAATTCTCAAAGGATAGTGTTTGTTTGTTTTGGTTGGTTGTTTTTTTTTGTTTGTTTGTTTTGGTTTGGTTTTTGTTTTGTTTTGGGTTTTTGTTGTTGTTATTGTTGTTGTTGGATTTTTATGAAAACAAAAATAAATTGAATTCAACAGTTTGCTAACTGCAACCTGCTAACCTTATAAAAATATAACAAGGATGTTAAAAATAAAAAATGCAGACAAGGAAAACATCCAGATTCCTCAGGGAATAGAGTGAATTCTCACTGGCAGTGGTTAGCCACTCACCTTTCTTATCTTGATAAGCAATTAAAATGCTATTCTGTTAAAGCCCAATGCTAGCTACTCGAAGTTCGTCTCAGCTTAGATGGATAAATGAGCATGGACTATGCCTTCAGTTCCCTGCCTTGTTTTATTAACTGCCTATGCACAATAGATTGGCAGATCTTGTGCAATAAATGTTAATTAAGGGTGCTTATTATTATATTAGTCTATTTTTTTCTACGGTATAGTAAGAATCCTCCTATACTCTTTAACAGCCAAAGACTACACAGAAGCACATATGCAATATTCACACTAAAGTAATTGGAAGCCTTGAGTATCAGTATGCTGCGGAAACATATGCTCTTAAATGTGACTGATGAGAATATCTTGCAAACTTCTTGGATTTTGCTTTTTGTTTCCTCCAGAATTCAATGCTGACATAAAACACATTTTGTATGTAGAATTTTTTATGCCTATAGTTAGGGCCTCAATAGTGACTACAGTATGACAGTAAAAGCATTAACAATGAAAATAATTATCCATATCTCTGTACTATTGAATGTTTACTTACACAAAATGAATAGGTCCAACATGAACAGTACCCACACCATGGTGGCTTGGGGATTAAATAGTCACCTGTCACAGAGAGGAAAAATAAAGCAGAAACCTGAACTTCTTTCACTCAGTTTTCAACAGAATGTCATCATAACACCCTAGTACTTCTTTCTGCATGTTGTCCATGACTCACACCCACTAACCAGCTGGCTTAGGAAAAACCTTTCTCTTCAAAAATTTCAGCAGAACTGGTATGTTCATGTTGAAAAAAACTGATTATGATTAACATTCATCCATAAGAAAAAAAAAATTCAACAAACCCAACAAGCAATACTGCTGATAAAGAGAAAAAATTTAGTTAGCATTTCCTAGGATTATCATAACTCTAGCTTATCTAGTTTAGTATTGAGAACAGACACACATTATACCTTATATACTTTATACTTCACTCACATATTGACAGTAAAATAATTTCTGACTTTGCTGGTTTTAAGCAGGCTGCAGCAGTTTTTCATTCATAGAATGAGAAATAAATGATTTGGAACTTCAATTCCTTTCATCAGAGTTGAGAGCCAGACTCACCTAGCCAAGGACAGCGTGAGGATTGTGTCAACACAGGCAACTCAGAAATTGTCATTGCCATAACAAAAGATTTGACGGCACCATTTCCAACTGACAGCAGAGAACAAAATGCATTTTCAAGCCTCTACTGCTCTCAGAAAAAAAAAAAAAAAAATAAAAAGCTCTATTGAATCTTGCAGAGACAGCTGACAACATTATTTTCCTGCAAGTGTTTGCCCTGCCTACCTTCTGCTTCACATTTCCATCTAACATATTAGAGCAGGCAGCTGATGAGGGCATGTTGGTGGTGGGAGAGTGTCATGTGATTGGGATGGATGAGGATCAGGCAGATTTACCATTCTTTGCAGACTACTAGGAGGTTTTTGCACCAGGTGTAGTGGAGGTATGAAGTGCAGAAGGATGGTCTAAAACATTCTAGAAAGAAATAGTTATAGATCTGCCGTTCTGTGTATGTCAGCAGTTGACAACATTTTCTCTTTAGATATTCGGATTAGACTAAATTCAAATAAAATAAAGCTTTAAACACTGGAATTCAAAAAACTGTCCCTTTCAAAGTTTTAGCCAATTTGAGAGTTTTAAAGACTATTTTTTTTTTTTTAGTAGACACATTGTAGAAGCAAAAAGTGATCATCAGCTATAAGTTGAGTCACCTCAGAGACTTTTTGTTTGTTTGTTTTTTTGTTTAATTCAGTTTGCAAGGAAATGGGTGTTCTACGGATATTCCAAAACAACTTTTTTTCCCCTAAGTACCATCTTCAAATTTTATGAAAGACTTAGTCCACATTTTGCCAACACTAAATTTCATTTCAGAATAATCCTTGCTTCTAGAATTGCAACCAGATTGAACTAGGAATCGAGAAATGGCCTCAGAAAGGTGGCTTTTTATCCTGTATTCATCATATGGCATATGGTCCTGAATAAGGACCAAAACTCACAGCTGAGCCTTATGGTTCATACTGAATTGTGCTTTTGAATTTAAGTCCCCAGGTGTTCACCTATATGCAGAAGTCTAGAACAGTGCAATAAACATGAATTTCAGTTACTAAAGTCTCTCTCTTTTCTTGGAGATTCAGAAACTTTGTATAAATGCCTAATAGAACTACTGCCTGGTTGCCAGACACACTTCTTCCTACCTTTTGGCACTGCATTTCTGGCATACACTTGAAGATAAGATCTCCACTGTAGTTCAGCTGAAATCAGTTATCCAATAATGCATAACATACTTACACAAAGCTTCTTTCTCTTTCAACTTATATACCACTGCACATATTCCCATAAAATCCACACATTAAACTGCTCTAAAATACTTAATGACTCTATTAGTCCTCTAAACAGCTATTGTGTAATGCGTGTTAAATACTGAAAATTTGTAGCTCTGAGCAATTAAAGAAAATAGAAAACCAACAGGATTATTTTGAAAAGGGAGAGAAGACAAAAAAACTCTCTATAGTTACTTTTATAGTAAAAAGTAGAAGCAATCTGAAGACCACAATACACACACAAATTAAATTATATTTATAATAAATTTTCCACTCACAGCTGCAGTAAGATTTATGGCTTTCCTCCAATCAGACAATAATTATTTTATTTCTTAATAATGAATGCATAACTACAAATTCAATTAATCGTTTTTATTTAAAAATACTTTATGTTACTATTTAAATCTCTATTTTGTTTAATTTAATGTAAATTCTTATAATTTATAATAAAATACTCTGAAGTCAGCTGTATGGACACAATAGGTTTTATATGAGTATCAATCAAATTTAGATAAGATTTGTTTCTCTTTTACTCTTTTTTAATTTTCTTTTATTAATATTGGGATATGTCAAATATTAGTGGTCTAAACATGCTCTATTTTGTTATTAGCAATATAGAAATATTTTTATTTCTCTGATGTCTTTCTAAGTGCTTTTTGGATTGAGGCTGTATTAGTTTTCTGACTGTGAATCAAACTTTGGAGGCTCTTTAGACTACTTAATCCTTTCATGTGGTGTGTTACAATTTTAAATTCCAGAACTGTCTTACTGTTTATTGTTAATATTTTGAACAGCACAAAACATGAATTTCACTCATGCACTTGTCATAAAAGTGATGTGATTCTCACAGTTACTACGGGCAGTACTGGTTATGTTTCTTTGTGAGGAAAAAAAAATTATAAGTCAGACCTTGTCTCCATAAATATAGCTTTGTTTAGGTTCCACAGACATTTAAAACTATTTTGCTGATGTCGCTCAGATTACAGTCTTGGAGTGTTGAGACAATGAAGCAATAGATTAATTACTGAAAATATGTAACAAGTACAATTTTCAAATTTCCCATTCATTCCTTTAAGTCTCTGTACTATCATGTTATTATAGAAAGTATTTAAAAATTAATACATTCAAGAAGGAAAAATAATGAGATAAAAAAGATATAGCTGGAGAAATAAAACTTGAGAATAAGTTACATCATTTGTGACTTACCAGCAGCAAAGCACTTGCAATTATTTTACTAATCAGACTGTGTTTCCACCAGGCATGAACTCATACTATACTTGTTTTTCAAAATTAATCACTTTGTCTCTTTCTTTAAAAAAGATTGCATAGTCAAGTGCACTCAGCTAGACAAGCAATGCTTATCCAAAGCTGTGCTGTAAAAGCAGTCAGGAGAGCTGGGAATCTGAGAGTGATAATGGAGATCAGAAGTGACCTGTCTGCACTTTGTTGAGGGAATAGTGAGTGTTGTTAAATAAAGCTAATTTTCTTTACCTAATTTAAGAGGCTCCATGACTGCTTGCATGAATGTGGCAGTGACAGAAAGGTCTTGAAACTTTAAGATCTAAACTGTGGAAAATAGCATTCGATATTGTATTGACCCATTCCTTTACTGGAGTATATGGCTACTGATTTATTTTTATAATTTTGTACAAAAGATGTATATGAGGGCAATCAAATGAAATATTTTTATTTGATTTCATCCTTCTTTTCTTTATCTCATTATGAGATAATTAACAGATCATGATTTAAACCAGATGTATAATTTATTGGACATATTTTTTTTTTTCAAACAACAAGAATTCTTGTCTATTGAAACATTTTAGACAAAGATTATACATTTATAATATATATTTTTGATGTATGGCTCTCATAACTTTCTGTTTAAAAATCCTGACCTCATAAAGGTTTACTCCTCTATAATAAAATATTGTCTATTAAGAAATTGAGTATGGGATTTGAAAGGGATTTATGTTCTTGACATGTAAACAAAAGATCCTGAATGCAGTATATGGAGATCTCCATGTGAAGATTCTTCTCACCTGACTTTGACTCTCTAAAACTTTGGTATCTAGTTTACACTTAAAATCTAGACTGGTTCTATGATCAGTGGGCAAATTCTTCCCACCTTAATATAATACTTGCTTCTATTTATTGATTACAAGAGCAGCTTCAATGGTTAGCTATTATGTCCAAAATCAGGCAATATAAAAGCCTTGTAACTATTATTTAATTAATTCATAGCAATTAAATAATTAATTCCATTAATATTTTAGCAGGATACAGTATTGATATGGACCAAATTTAAAATAATATCTATAATTATATAAAGAAGAGAGTGGATTTGAAATCATCTGCAACAAAGATAATCCTGGAATTTCTGATTGACGAATCTTGGCCTGTAGTAAGGCTAATTGAACTTAGCCCTTTGGACTATTTTGCTGTGAAAGAAAAAAAAAGGAAGCAACCATTATGCTGCTGCCATCACAGCCATCTACTATACATCAGATCCAAAGCCCACCAACACTGTATGAGTTAGTTTCTCATCTGGTTTACTCAGGCTGCCCCAGGGAAACTTCTACTGGCCAAGATAAGTTGTCATTACCTACCTTTTGGTGACAAAAAATATCTTAATCCTCTATCTCAGAGCATTTTCTGGAGTTTAAGAAGCTCTCATGACATCAGACACAGTCAGTGGAGAGAAACAGTGAAGTCAGGGACTGAAAGGCATTGCAAGAGTTTGTAAAAGCAAATAGGAGCTGGAGACCAAGTGAATGAGAGAGAATAGTGTCACTCAGCTGTGCTCTTTTTCTGCTGCAGTTGCCTTATCAGTGTTGACTCCTCCCTGTCAAGGGCACAATGCTCTGCTGTTTGGTGTTGGATCAGACACGTAAGGTTCCAGAATAAATGACTAAAATATGCACATTTTATTCTAAAAAGAGAGATTAAAAAGCACATCTTAAGTGGTTATTTTTGCTTTTTTTAATGAAACCTAAACTCACTTTCACAGGTGCTTTTCTATTTTGGCAGATAAACTTTTGCAAAAACACCTAATCAAACCCAACAACAAAGATTTAATAGGTGCTGATAATCAGCCTCAAACAGTTGTTTTAATGGAGAGTGCAATGTACTCCACAAGCACAACTATCCCTATGGATTATGTACTGTATTATATGCTATTATTATATGATCCTCTCCAATTGTTCAAACTGATACAGACAACATAACCATTTTTATGGGGTTTTCTGTGAGTGTTCTAGACTTTTCTATTCCATATAATATTTTGTGGGCATTCATCATGCAGCATTCTAATCTTTTGGTTAAACTTAATACCCTTTCTCTTCTCATATCAGAAATAAGCAAACAAACAAATCCACCTCACCACAGAGTATTTTTCAGAAGACAGGGAAAAAAACCCACAGGTTTTTTGATTTCAAGAAGTAAAACTAAACCTCAAAGAACCTGGTTAGCCATAGCTCATCTAGACTACTGTATGCTCAAGTTAGCTACTTCTCAATCTCCCTTCTTCGTGAGGAAAGACGTGTGGTCATCTAATACTCCTTCACAGAGACCAGAAGGATATAGAAAAAGAAAGGATTAATGAAAGTGATATCATTCAACACAGATATCCTCAAGGAAGCTCTAGAGCAATAAATTACTAAATATAAAAACATAGCACCTGCTGCAGTAAAACTAATGGTGCAAATCTTTTAAAAACAAGAACTATCCTGGGGTATAATCCATTAATATATTCTGCATCTTGAATTTTTATTGTAATTCTTCAGAAGTCACAGACTGGACATTCATTAAAGTAAAATGCTCTTACTTATATGAGGGATAGACCCCACTGTGATTCTGTAATGCAGCCAGTCTTCTGTTTATCTTTATTCTGGCTGTGTGGCTCTAAATCAAGATAAAAACCAACTCAACATGAAGGAAAATAAAAAGAAGGTCATTTAATCACCCCGTTAGCTTAAAATGATTATTGATTCCTGGAGGTGATGTCTAATTCTGCCAGAAAATCCATTTCAGTAATGATTACTGCCCTCTGCTTTATCTATTATCATGGAGGTTATTAAAAGTGGGAGTCTCTAGGGAAGTATATAGTTTTAGACCACTAATATCATATTTAATATGTTTTTAACAGAACAGAGTTTCAGACTGTGCCCTTTAACCTACAAGTGAATCAAGGAGACAGTTAGGAGAGTGTAGGTCTAATTATTATATATACTCCACTGGGATCTAGTCACATACTGCATGATAGATAAATACCAGCTGGGACAATGACGTATTGAACTCTTCATCAATCTAAATTACCAAGTGCGCACAGCTCTAGAAATAACATACTCAGAAAACTTACAGTACCCTTTTGAAATGGTTACTCAACTTGCTGTTGCACTTTACCAAATAATGCTCATATCCTGTGACAATTGTATCATGTTCTCCTTCTGGCTGCTCTTTCAAAGTCTCGATGATATAAACTACCGTGGGAATAAAGAATTGTCTACATACTGAAACATCTGTCCTACAATTATGTATACACAATGACTCTGGTGTGTCCCAGTCCCACTAGATTATATAACTAAACTCGTAATTAGCATAACCTGATAAAAATCAAAGATTAAACATTTAGATCATCTAATCTGGTCACCTTTTGTGATCCTAATTTCTCTATATATGTGAATCTCCAACTATATGAAAATAACCAAGATGATATATAAAGTAATATATTAAAATTATATTGTTCCAGCATTTCACAGACCTCCTGCTATTAATCCTTAAACCTTTTTGAACTAAATAATCAGTATAAGCATAAATGTTCATAGATCATATTTTTTTCTCATTATTTTTAAAATTGGAAAAAAATATTTTTTCATGGATCAGTTGCAGATTTTTTTCCATAGAGTTTTTGACCACCATTAATGAGAATGTGGAGACTATATGTGTGACTCTCACACATGGGCTATTGAAAATAATTTTATAGTTTAAAAATCCTTTAAAAATTATTTTAAAGAAAAGTGTTTGAAAGAGCAAAATACAGAACCTAATTTATGAAATTAATTCATCTGACAGTATATATAATATAAAAATTTTTTGGTAGCAATAACTAAAAGCCATGTACCAAAACTCATGACTGCCTCCTTATAACATGCTAAGTCCCTTCACAATGCATACAATATAATGAAACATTACTTTATTATCTGCCATGATCAACAAATAATGCAGATTGTATCAATGGTACTATATTTGATATGAAGAGATGTTCAGAATCCATGAATGAAATACAGTAAAAAGCTGTAGTTCCAACCTTTTGTGCATATTTTGGGCATTACAGAGCATGAGTCACAACTACTTTCAATTCCTTGGTAGGCAATCCCTATAACCTTGTGTGAATATAGTAAGGCTACTAGCTATATATTTTCCAGCATTTTGTGAAGGCTATTAATATTAATATTTTACCCACAAGGAACACATGGAAGGTTACATGAATCTGTCTTTGTTTCAATCTCATTCCACTTCATACAGGGAAGAGAAATCTGAACTAGTCAATTTTCTTCTCAAGGCATCCCAGTGACAGTAAACTAGTGCAAATACATATCTTAGTCAGACGAAGTGTCATTCACACAAGCCAAAGCTCTCAAAAGTTGTACAAACTTAATACCATGCAAACATAATACCATGGTTCTGAAATGATTTGTAAACAGAGCTGTGAAATATCCCTACAACTGGGAACTCAGCAAAAAGTCAGAAAAAAATTTATTTTAAATCCTGTAGCTTTTTGCAGGGTAATTTCCTTAGCTCTTGCTACTCCTGATATTACTACAACTTTCAGACTTTTCTTAACTGATGCAAACTCGCAGGGTTTGCTGGAAAGCTTGTCATTGTTTTTAAAGAACTTTTGTATTAAATCAACAATTTATTAGACTCTACCAGAGGCAGAGAAGGCTTGATAATTACGTCTTGAGATGCAGTGTTCATATTATTGGCCAGCCAGGGAACAATTATTAAGTATGTCACAGAAATTTGGGTTTAAGTTTTCATGTCAGTTGTTTTACACACAGTTGATAGATGTGATCTATACATTATAAATACAGTGAATGAAATACTGGCAGTGTTTATGTCAATGGGTGATCCACCATTAACTTTAATGGGAAAAAGAGGTTTCACACTTTACTGTAAAATTAGTAAAGGCATGTATGCTCTCTAACACCCTATAACTCACAGTTTAATGGTTAATTATTTCATTCTTGAATTGCTGTTCTCTTTGAAGGGTTTGTGGCCCCATAAATTGTTTATCACATCTGGGCCTCTGGATGTCTTGATATTTTTATGAAATTCTTTTTGTAATAATGTATATACTTCAATTATTTTTATGTTGGTTTAGAGAGTCATTATAATGCAGAGAGATATGTCTGCTACACCACTTTTAAGATAGTGCCGTATTTCCTTCCTGTATTGAGTGATATGATTCATTTATTTTGAGCCTTTATAAGTGGACTTGTACTGCTTACCATTAGGACATTTAGCAGAAAACCTGCTGTTGCTTATCACAGGGACCTCTAAAAGGAAAAAAACCCACAAAAACAATCCTAGATTAATGTCCTTAATGTGTTACGGTCAGAGAAGTCAGCCAAAGCACAATGTACTTTTTAATGGAATTAATATCAGTTATTTTCGCTTCAAAATACAGACATAAATATAGTCACAACAATAAGGAAAAAACCAGTAATTTATTGACCAAAGCTAGGGTCAGATCCTCAGCTGGCATGAATTTGCATGCTCCATTACTGTTAATTGGATTTATGCTCCCTGAAGACCAGATGTTCTACGTTTCTCCATGTGTAGCACTTTCAGAATCATATTAGGTTTTTGCTTTAGTTTTTTTTTTTTTTTTTTTTTTTACAGACTGGGTATCATTTTTTGACCATTTCATACTGAACATTTTGTTCAAGAACTTGTTAATCAGCAATTCTGTGGTTTAGTTAAAAAACTTACAAGTAATGGTCTTCATTCCTGTAAATCTCATTAATCAGAAGCTATTAAACTTTTTGCCTGTTCTTGTCCCTTTCTAAGGACAGAAAAAAAATGAGTTATTCCACAACACACACTGAGTTTGTAACTTATTAAGTTTAATAAATTATCATTTTTAATCAGGACAATAACCCTATTATGTGTCTGAGATACTGAGATTACTGCTGTTTTAAAGAAAAAAAGGACTTCAGTTGAGCATTGCCAGCAGGTTGAGGGAGGTGATCCTGCCCCGCTACTGAGTCCTGACGAGGCTATATGCGGTGTCCACTTCGGGGCTCCTCAGTACAAGGGAGACATGTTGCTCCTGAAGCAAGTCCCATGGAGGGCTACTAAGTTGATTAAGGGCCTGGAGCATCTCTGTTATGAAGAAAGATTGAGGGAGCTGGGCCTGTCCTCTTGAGTCAGCCTCAAGAGGAGACGACTGGGAGATGTCACCAATGCCCATAAGTATCTGAAGAGAGTGTGTTAAGAGCATGGAGCCAGGCTCTTCTCACTGGTGCCAGGCAATAGGACAAGAGGCAAAGAGCAGAAACTGATACACAGGAACTTACTTCCACCTGCATATGAGGAAGAACTTATTTACTGTGTAGGTGACCACACACTGGAACATATTTTCCAGAGTGGTTGTGGAGTTTCCCTCAATGGAGATAACCAAGAATTGTCTGGACACAATTCTGTGCAATGTGCTCTAGGATGACCCTGCTTGAGCAGGCAGGTTGGACCAGAAGACCGACTGTGTGGTCCCTTCTTACCTGATCCATTCTTTGATTCTGTAACATTTTTACATGGAAATCTTCAAAAAGCTGTTGTAAAAATAGAGTTGACATCTAAAATTTGTTACTTGAAGAATATACCACACGTACATATTTGAGGGAAGAGCTAGCACCAACAGTTTCATAAATTGATAAGAAACTGTATCATACTGTTTTTAGCTATAGTTATGTAAGCCTATACTTGTCTAACACAAAAAGGACTATGAGATTAACAGTTGAGCAATTATTAATGGCTTTATTTTCTTCATCACTGTCTCCTAAAGTTCTCTAGTCCTTAGTCTTGCAGTCCATTTTCCTTCTTTCCCCAGTATCATAGTGAAAGAAGATAGATGGTGGGAGTTATTCATAGCTCCCTTATATCCATTTTACCTCTAAGGCCCTCGATTGCCAGGGGCAAATATAGAACAAATTTATTTTTCTGTAGGTCCTGACTATCAAGAAATGACCCAACAAATGTTCACTGACTGGTTTTGGAGAAGAAGACATGCCAAATCAGCTACTTTTTCATTTTGTCATTTCCAGACATCACAATGAAGACTAGAAAAACTCATATGTGGTGGGAAACCTGGTGCCCTTTGAGCTGTGAAAAGAGCTGCCATTAGGTACTACAAATATTTCTGCCAGGTCAGCAAACTATGAGATAAGTTCCCATTAGGCAGTTTATAACTACACACCTCTTTTTTCTTCCTTTCTCCCTCTCCTCCCCCTCTAAGCTGTTGATAGCCCGCAATTCTCTTTGCTGGCACACACTGTGGCCTTTCTCAGAAAATAATTTACCGTGTATATACCTGTCATTTCACTCTCTGTACTTTGTATTTTTTCATCTCATAGTCTTTCTCTTTTCCAGGTTTGTCACCCTGCAAAAACACTAGTGTTTATAACCTCTCTGGCTACACTGAGTGGCTTTGTCATCAGATATTTTTGTAGCAGCCTCAATGACCTGTTAGGAAGAATCTTGTAAACATTCTGTTATAGTAAGTGTTAGGCTGAAAATCTTCTGTTATCTTAACTTGTATTCTCAGAATATTGGCATATTAAGTTCTTGGCCATTGACTTATGTGGTGGGCTCAATATAGTAAACTCTTCTGATACTGTTTTTCCTTAATGGTATTTCTTTTTGCCAGAAAATGGCCATATTAATCAAAGATTGGGTGTTACTAGATTGTGAATTGTTGGGACTTCGAATGCTCAATATTTTTTGATTAAAAAAATACTTCTAAAAGTGCAATATTCATCAGAATAAAATGCAAAAATAGTCGGAGACAATTTTTGTGAAGTTTTGAGCAATATCCTAAATGAGATATATAGGAAATTCCAAGTATTATGTTTCTGTATATATTACCATGGAAGAATGTAGGGAAGTCCAGTTCTTTTCTATTATTTCAACAATGAGAAATGCCTGAAACATCCCGAAAGCTTAGCAGATAGTTATGTTATCTAGCATTCTGGGCTGACAGGTATATTTTGTATAATCATCTATCTTCCAATAGCTAAACTATCCAACTCCTTTGCAAATATTTTGGGTGAGAACTATGTATTGCTTAACTCAAAAAAAAAAACCACAAAAAATTAAGATAGAATATTTATAGTTTGTTTCAATTTTTATTTCTGTCTCAAGTTTTTAATTTCTGCTTTAGAAATCTGCAGGAACATTCAAATGTTGGAATACTGGAAAACCACGAATCTTTAGCTATAGTTCTCCAAGGTGCCACAGTCTAGATATTAAAATCTGTCTGTGATAATATCCATGTGTATATTAATACACATACTCATATAGAAATGCAATATAAATGAGCCTCACACATTATGAACGATGCTGATTTTGATTTATATATTGTGTTATAAAAGTATAGACTTATATCAAGAAAGTAGGTTAAAGTTAACCTCTTGTCTGGGACAAGAGGCTGTCTGTAATGGCTTCAATAGACATAAAGTTGCTGTGAAGAGTAAGAAAACCTCAGCTATTGTTCTGGCAGAAAATTGGGAGGCAAATCAAAGAAATTAAGTAATCCTCTTTACTATATGGATTTATCTCTCCCCTAGATTTGCCAGGCAAAAATACAAGTATGTGCTCTGGCAAATGTTCCATTTTCCTTTGGACTTACTGCAAACTGATCACCAATTCACTGCTGCCAGGAGTGCACACTGGGTGAAATGGAGAAGTCCTTTGAGAAAAGACTGGGATTGGTTTGAGTGAAATTGTAAGTGCATGAGTATTAGTGACACTGGAAAAGTCAGTCATCTGGAAATCAGGAAATGAGTATCACCACTTTATTCAATCCTTTGAACCATGCTTAGAGATAGCAAAGCATATTGCTCCATTTTTCAGGGATCAAACAACGCTTATGAATAATAGCATCACATTCATGGTGCTCATGTCAAACAAGCACATACTAAAACACTTGAATACCAGGAAAAGCAGAAAAACACAGCGAATATTGGAATCCATCCTGGATAATGTTGAATAGCACAAGCCAAAAAATTCTTAGATTTAAACCAGGAACCTCTTCATGCTTATCAGCAAGAATGCAGAAAGCCTATCTCAGTGGTCAGATGAATGAACTACTAATGGGACAAAGCAATCTGGAATAATTAAATTTTTCAGATAATGCACAAAGTGTAGCTGAATGAATAGTACTGTAAATAGTATCCCTTGATCTCTGTCAGTTCTGTATCCTTACACATAAAGAAGAAAACAACAACAAAAAAAAGGCTTTTGAAAATTATCAGAGTCCAAAAATTTCCTCAATAATTTTCTCCCAGTCTTTGATCTCACTCGAACTGATAAAGGTTTTCATTTCCTTCAAGAAGGTGTCCACAAAATTATTTGGTTTGGGCAATACATTTTTTAAAAATATTTTTAAAAATTAATCTCCACCAAAATAAGAGTTTAGATCCTTATTGCTAAACAAAATATATTTATCAGGAATTTTATAGTGTATTTAAGGTGTGAAAAAAAAGTTCCCTTGCTTGTAAAGTTAGTGTTTACAGAAAAGTATAAATATTTTCCATTAGACAAAAAAAACCCACACAGGAACACTACAAGAAGAAGACATATTTTAGTCCTGTTGCTTTGATTTTCAGACATTAGTATTCAGTCATAGTATGAGCAGAAACATAATCTAGGTAGAACCAAATACCTGAGAATTGATCATTTGTATGTGGCTGGTTGTTTTGGATTTTTTTTTTTTTTTTGGCTGTTAGTGATATAATCAACCCTCTGGCTGGAAGAGAAGGTCAAATATACATCAGCATCAGCAGGAGGATCAACTGATAGTAGAATTGGTAATTATATTTTTGAGTTTGAGATACAAAATTAGACAGATATTTTTAAATAAGGATGGTATAAATGTGAATCAGTCAAAAAAGAGAGTAGTTTTGCGCTGACCCAGTTTGGAAAGCTCTAGAATTAAGACACTGAATAGTAAAAGTTCAGTAATACACTTAAGCTGGTGAAAGGTCTGGGACAAGAATTATTTTAGGGGAAGTAGGATTCAACTTCTTCCACTTTAGCTGTAAATTAGGCAATTTTTCCCAGACTGATCATCGAAACTATTCTATAATCAGCAAAAGTTCTTGCATTGGTTAGCTGTAGATGAGTAGTTCAGATTACTCGTGTAAGATTTCTACTTTTGTGGTATCTGAGATACAAAGCTGACCTAAAGCCTACTTATACTCTCTTTTTAAATTTAAAATCACAGAATTACTGAATAATCTACATTGAAAGAATTCTCTGGAGGCAACATGGATAGTCTAGCCCTTTGACCAAAGCAGGGTTACATTACTTGCAGTTGCCCGTGGCTCTGGGTGGTGAAATGCTAAATAGTTTCAAGGCAGCTGCTTCCACAGCCTCTCTGGTTTCCTATTGCAGTGCTTGACTGCCCTTTTTGTTGCATCTTCTGGTCACAACAGAGGAAACCACTGATGTGCTGCTTTTGGAGTTCCCTAATACCTGTAACAGCTTGCCCAGAAAAGCTGTGGACATCCCCTCCTTGGAAGTGTTCAAGGCCAAGTTGGATGGACTCTGCGCAACCTGGTCTAGTGAAAGGTGTCACTGCCGGGGACATTGGATATTGGACAGGGATGGACAGGGATGTTAGAACAAAATGGTCTTTAAGGTCCCTTCCAACCCAAACCACTCTACAATGCTATGAAATTTTTATTTTTCAAAGCTAAATAGTTTGTGACTTCCAAACACTAAGCTGAGAGGTTTGTTGCCAAAATATCCTGTTCCAAAAAAACCCTTTTATTAAGTTGGTTCTTACTTAAAAGAAAAAAAAATAAAAAAGAAGAAAGAAAAAGAAAAGAAAAATATGTTTTGACCAATTAGTTTTTGAGCAATAGCTCTAAAAATCACTGGCTTTCTCAGGATAAAAGGCCAAGAAATTTTGCTAAAGGTGAGAATGGAGTGAACTATGTAAGAGGACAATTCCGGGTGCCAACAAATAGATTTTTGGTCTTTGAAGTATGTATACATATCTTGCTTTCACTTTACTATCTAATCCTACAGAAATTAAGAAAAAGCAATACAGAATTAATGGCTGGACGACTGATAATCTTAGAGGTCTTTTCCAACCTTAATGATTCTATGATATCCAATTAATCTCTGAAAGGACTCTAGCTCTGTCTTCTATATACCAATCCATTAGGTAATTACAGAAACAAAGTAGGTCTCCTTTTTTTTCCATCTGCTTGAACACAGTTCCCTTGATCTCTTTCTTATATATCATGTATTTCAGTGGCCCACCATCTTGAAGGCCCTTCACTAGACTTTTTCAAGTCTTTTCAAATTCTTAACATATCAGAGAACTCCAAACTGGTCTACTACCTAAGATATCTGTCTTGCAAGCACTGAATCAAAGGGGATAATCCTTTTCCTTATCCTGCTACAGTCTTCCTGATACAACCTCATATGCAACTGGCTTTCTTAGCCACAGGAGCACAATGGTGACTTGTGTTTGGGCTGCTATCCACCAGACATCACAATTTTTTTTTCCTACAATAGTGTTTTCAAGCCCAACAGCACCTAGCTGGTACTTTTGAAAGACATTACTCCATACAGGATTCTTTATTTGCCTTTTTGAACTTTCTGAGGTTTCTGTTGGCCTATTTTTTCAAACTGCTAAGGTCATCCTAAGTAGCCATTTGTAGTCACACCCTAGAGCCTGGGCCACTTTCCTCTACTTGATATTATCCACATAGTTCCTGGACGTGCATGTCATCCCAACATCAGTTAATAAATAATAGGATAAAGAGTCTTGGCCCTGTTTCAGTCCCAGAGTGCTACTACTAGCTTACAATTGGACTTTGTGCTGCTGATCCAAACACCTTGAGCCCAGTGTTTCAATTTGAAATTCTGTCTCACCAATTTGTCTTTAAGAATATTATGGAAGACCAGTGTGGAAGATCCTGCTAAAGTAAAAATAGAATATATTCACTACTTTTCCCATGGCCAAGGAGGCAGTTGCCTCATCCTAGAAAACTATCAAGTTGATCAGACATAATTTGCTTTTTATAAATTCACAGTGGTTGCTTCTTGTCATCTTATTGTATTTGTACCTGCACAGGGCTTCAATGAAGATTTGCTCTGTAATCTTTCTCAGAACTAAGGTTAGGCTGATCAGCCCAAAGTTTTCCAGGTATTTCCTACTTATCTTTTTTGAAGAGTTGTATAAGAACTGCCCTCTTCCAGTCAACCTTTGCAAGTTGCCATGACCTTTTGAAGATGATAGACGGTGAACTCACATTGGTGAACTCACATTGATTCCAGTCAGCACCCTCTGCACTGCTAGATGCATTCATTCCATCTCATGCCCTGGACCTGAGAATAAACAATTTTATGAAGTGTTCCCTATTTTCTGAAGTACCTGTTCCAAAGTATTGTTTTATCTCCAACCCAGACTGTGTTAGTAGGTTCAGAGGTGTAGGCACCTGAAGATAGACCTTACCATAAACTAATATAGAGAAAGCATTGAGTATCTCACACTTTTCCATGTCCTTTGCCACCAGGTCACATACCTCATTGGGCAGCACTTTCATTAGCCTAGTTTTTGCTGCCAAAATACCTATTCTGTGACTTTTCAAATTCCTCAATACTTTCAGACTCCTCTGAACTTTGGCTTTTCTAACTCCATCTCTGCATACCCAGGAAATGTGTTTATGTTCATAGATAATAGTCCACACTCCGATCCCATCCATCTTATTTGTACTATATTCAAATTCTGTTAGTGGCAACATAAAGCACCCATTATTTGTAGAACTAATTCTTTGCCTAATTAATGTGTTAACTAAATAGTCAAAATGCCATAAAGCTACTACAATTACAATATTAGCATTTATGAGTAAACTAAGAAATTAATAACAAAACATTCTTTACAAAAGATTGTTACTTATTAATGACCCAGCATCTACTCCCTCTCCCTTCTCCAGTATTTATCTACATGCACTGTCCTTACCCTTCTTGCATCCCCGTAGTCATTAATGCTTGCCTTCCTCAAGCAGAAAAAAGCTTAGCGTTTGTGGGTGTGTTTGCTAAAGGATCCATTCGTGTCCTCACTTCTTCACCTGAGGCAGTGTGATTGATATCCCTGGTGGATGCCTCCAGTTGAGATTATTTGTGAATTTCTTCTATTCAAATTATATACTTTGTATTCGCTTCCAGCTTAAGTTTCAAAATTTCATAAACTAACTCTACTCCAGCTAAAACCTGAACACCTACACCCAGCTCATTCAGTAAAAATTGCTTCTGGACACAAAAAAACCCAGCCAAACCAAACCTCATATGTCAGTAGCCCTACCTATTTAATGCAATGTTTTTTTCATCAGGACTCTTCCTGATTTGTGTTAAAGTTATCACTGTGCATGAGAACAGAAAGCAAGACAAAAGATTTCTTTTTCTTCCTAAACTGAATTTTTTGATTGGTCACTGGAGAACAAATATATGCATACAAAAGGTCACAACACATATGCAAAAATATTTTTAATGCATTTATTTGAATATGGAAATACACAGAGTACTGGAGAACTAACAGAATTTCCAAAGTCTGACTGAAATAACTGCTTCACTTCAAAGTAAAACTTTTTTTTTTTAACATGCAGTATCACAAAGCAGTTATGCAAAGTTAAAGTGAAGGGAAAGAAAACGTACATTGTGGTGTAATATGTTATTATGTTTCTCATTTATATGTATTCTGCATTAGAGGGATAGAGATACTTGCTGATCACACAGCAGACATTTTTAAGCCATCAGATAACCTCAGTCATTTGGATGCTCAGGAATGCTTTTTATGACATTCCTTCAATTCATCAGGCAGAAAAAGGAGGAGATACTCTTTCACTACTACATGAAAGTTTTAAAGATGGAGAAAAGTTGTGTTGGGTTTGAGAAGATAAAAAAAGACCGTTGAAATAAAACTACAGAAAAAAATACAGTTCATTAGTGTCACTATAAACCTGTTCCACTGAGTTCAAGGTGCCTTAAGACCTGTAAAATGATAATTTAGCACTATTTTTCCTTAGTGATCCAAAATCAGTAACATGAGGGACAATACAGCTTTTTGCATCTTTTTTTTTTTTTTTTTAATTATTCTCTCCCCATTAAAATATTCTTCATAGCTCTTTAACGCAACTAAAATTGTCAGTAGTGTACACAGAGATTTAGTCTAGAAAGATGTGATGATAAAACACCCAAAAAGAAGTTCAATATGAAGTATTTATATTTAATTTTTATCCATGATTGCTCATTAGTGCTGAAACCCTTTAAACATATTAAACACAGGAAAAGGTAATTAACATGGGTCTGCAAGTGACTTTTCCTCATTTCAAGAAGACTACATTTTATAAGCAAGACTGAAACACAAGATCTGATTCATAAAATCCCAGCTTCTTAAGGATGCCACATAGCACTGCACTCACCCATGTTCATTCCAACATCTCTTGACTGCCAAGATTCATTAACTTTTTCCAGTCATCTCCAGTGCATCACCCTTTCTCCTCTTGTTGCATGTTGAAACCTTAACCCCTAACTGCCATCATCTCCTTTAGTTCTGACTCCTGCTAAGCTGCTGAATCACTCTCCCTGAGTGTCTTCCCTTCTGAACGGTTGCTGAATGTCCCTTCCTCTTGTCATTTTCTTTTTCTAACAGTTGGTGCACTATTGTCCCACCCCAAATTACACTTCAGTTCTCTGTGTCCCTTTCTTTCCCCCATGAACTCGAGCCCTTTGTTTCTGTTTATTAAATATTTTGACATTACTCTCTTCCTAGGCATGGTGCTCTCCCTCAGTTCTCAGCCTCTTCTGATTAAACCTATTGTAAAACCTAATGATAAAGACAGAGATTAAATTCTGTATTTGTATATAAATTTATACATATGTCTATAAGTCACTCAAACCTTAGAAATGCATTTCCTTGTCTTTATTCTATTTACAGGCTGGACAGTAAAGAGAATAAAGGATTATTAGTGGCATTGAATGCAAAAGAAATTTTATTAAACTAAATAAAACAAGAAATAAGACTGAATTTTGCAATCATAAAGTAAATGATTTACCATCTAAACTAAAATTTAGATTATAACTGCTCACTGACACATAGAACTACTTTCTACCTCTGGAATGTGGTGTGGGACAGTCCTACTCATTTCATTATTCTGAAGGCAGAACAAGTGATAAATGGGAGAGGAGAGGGCAGGCAGAATACATGCAGCCAAAGAAATATTAAAAGGCTAATCTGAATCAGGTCTCTCTTCAGTTGAAAAGAAAATATTAAAAGGTAATGTCTTCTGGGAATCTGAAGAAATTAGGGTGATAGATATTGTGAAATTATTTAACTTAAACTTTGATCATATGAACAGGTAGGCACAAATGTAAATTTTTAAAAGAGTCTAAGGGACTTCATTATCCAAGGAAATACTAAGATACAAACAGAATAATTGTGGTTGTAGTGAAATTTTCATATTAGAAAATACATCTCATTAAATTACTTAAGATGTCATTTCCATTTAAAAGTGTCTTTTCTTAAAAGAAAATAAATTTTTTAAAAAGTCATTGAAAAATTAATATTTTTTCAACATTAACTATAATAATCAGCATTATTATGGGATAAATTAACAATTATTCTTCATAGTATGATAAATATTTTGTATGTCTCCAAATATACTATTTAAAGTCATATACCCTAGTAATTTTATGGAATGAGACATCCATGTAATATATCTTTAAATTCATAGACTACAAGTCAAAAAGTATGACTGTCAATCATAATATGGACAGACACATAAAGTATAATTCTTAAATAATGATGATGATGTTCTGAACTTCAGTCTCCTTTTCATCCTGGCCAGACTTCTAATGAGAAGAAATCAAGCAACATAGAAAACATATAGTGCACATACAGAACAGGTTTGTGGACATATTTTGAAATATAGCATTCTATGGAAAGTCTGTTAGACCTTTCTACTAGGGGTATCCATGATCATCCTCCTATTTAACGGGTTTTTTCCTGTGAACAGAACACTTCTGGTTAGTCTGCAGATGAACATGTCCTTCTCAAATACGTCTACTTTGTAAGTAAAAATATAATAAGTTTGAATTGGTTAAAAAAAGGATATCCAAATGTAGCAGGCAAACCAATGAAACTAAATCTTATCATCTATCATCTATCTATCTATCTATCTATCTATCTATCTATCTATCTATCTATCTATCTATCTAGCTAGCTAGCTAGCTAGCTAGCTAGCTAGCTAGCTAGCTAGCTAGCTATTCTGTAACAACATTTCTTAGAATAATATCTATTAATCTATTTCTCAATTTAAATATGGATCTATAGTATTTCTGCTTCAAATATGGTCTCTGCCCTCTTACTGCAAACAATATTATTTAAGCCCATCTTCATATATAAAGCTTATCTTACCCAGTGTATAATAGCAAATAAAGGTAGTTTTGCATGGCATGTAAACATATGGAAATTAATCCTTGCACCCCAAAGCCAGATTGTACTGAGCAAACATATTCTGACTTGTGGATATAAGTGTAGTCAATCAACACACACATATAAATACAAAATAGATATAAATACATGGCTTTAATCAAAAGATTATTCATAATTAGCGTTTATAAGGTGAAATGTTCACTACAAATTATTTAAAGATCAGTGATACCTGAATATATATATAACCTCTTCAGCCACGCATCTGGGACTGAGGTGAAATTTCTTCTCCTTACACGTTTTTTTTAAGAAAGCCTACTAAGTATGTAGTGGTGGGTATGCAAAAAAGAAAAAAGTAAACTCTTCAGCAGCATAGAGCTTGTCATTGAGAAAATACAATATCAGTCAGGTATATATATATCAAATTTCTGTGCTCTTAAAATTTTCACTAATGATTTGTGTAACTTGAAGCTGCAACTGAAGTGATTATCTGAACTTATATATAGTGGCTGAAAATTACATGTTTGCTTTAAAATAGATTTCTAGCTAACAGCATGTTAAAACTTTTTAAACTCTTCTTGGAACCACTGTTCTGATTTCAGAGGCCACACACTGCTAAATGACTGACTTCACTTGCAATGGAGGATACACTTAATTCAGGCTTTATATTAAAGTAAGAACAAATTGCTTTTTATAATCCTACTGAGAAAAACATACTTTTTGGTCTGTGTACTGTATGCAAAAAAAAGAAAAAAACTTTTCTATTTTTATACTACTTTATGTAAAGAACTACTTCGGTAGTTCCATTTATACAATTTATTTAAAAAGAGGTTGTTTTTTGGTTTTGTTTGTTATTTTTTGTGGTTTATTTTTGTTTGTTTTTGTTTTTGGTTGTGTGTGGGTTTGTTTGTGGGGTTTTTTTGTGTTTTTTTTTTTTTTTTTTATGATTGGCCCATGAGCATATATAAACAACTGCACTAATTTCCTTACCTTCTTACAGGAAGAATGAATTGAGAAATCAGATCTGTAGAATTCATACTTAAATTCATGAGAGTAGCTTAATAACTTTATAAATTAATTTCCAAGACTGACTTTATCAACTGAGACTCAAAAAATCAGGCTGAACTCCAGTGACTTAGCACTACGGAACAGAGGAGTCCCTCACACCTCTGTTAAGAATGAACTTCTGTTTTTCGGTCTAATCCAGGCTTTGTATGACTTAGGCCATAGGGTTTTTAGGACAAAACACTTTCTTCCAGAATGCTCCTTTTGATAGTAGTGATAATCTATGTCCAAGATCAACCTAGTATGACAGCATGGCATGCTGATGTACTTATAGTGCCTCACATCACTTTCCTTTTAAAATTCTGTGCAAAAGGTGGATGTATATTAATCTTAAGGTTGGCAGTTCTTTTTTTCATGGATTTATTGATGTAAGTAGGTGAACATGTACAATTTTGAAAACGTTGTAAAGCATTTTGGTATTTCAAATGCAAAGTTCAGAGTTAAAAAAAAGATTCCAGCAGCATCAAGAAAGGTGTTTATTGACTACATTAGGACTACAGCCTGAGTTTTGTCACAAAAAAGACACTGTGGTGCCCCCATGCAAGCTAATAGGGTTCTCCCCTGGAAGAGGGGCAGCAAACAGGTACTGGAGTCCTGAGATACTATCTAGGACACAAAATACTTGCAGTTTAGAAATGCAGAAAACAACAAAATATAAGCAGTCATAGGAAATAAAAATGGGGTTTGTTTATAAGATAGAGTTACATTCAGAATATACTTTCAAATAGCTAAGTTTTGTGTTACTACAGCAACATATAAAGTTCTGCCCACAGAAGTCAACTTTTGGACAACCAGTTCAACATCAGCAGTTCAACTGAAGCGTCAAAAGAGGCTTGTGCATTTCTCAGGGGTAAAAATCAAAGACTGAGGGTGAGAAGTCGAGGTCATATTTGCACAGCACTGATGACACTGATATTGAAGTCCTGAATGTAGTTCTGTTGTCTAAACTGGGAAAGTGGAGCAAAAAAAGAAAGAAGAGCAGAACAATTCATAGGAAAAAAAAAAAAAAAAAGAAAGAAATCACTTACAGAGAGCTCAATCAAAGAATTATAGAAGAGATAAGTCTGGAAGGAACGACAGTGGGTCATCTGGTCCAACCTCCCTGCTCAAGCAGGGTCATCCTAGGGCACATTGCACGGAATTACATCCAGATAGTTCTTGAATATCCCGTTGAGGGAGACTCCATGACATCACTGGGCAATCTGTTCTAATGCACAGTCACATGCACAGTAAAGAAGTTCTTCCTCATATTCAGGTGGAACTTCCCCTTGCCTCTTGTCCTATTGCCTGACACTAGTGGGAAGAGCCTAGCTCCATTCTCTTAACACCCTTCCTTCAGATGCTAATAGGCATTGACAAGGTCTCCTCTCTGTCATCTCTTCTTAAGGCTGAACAGGCCCAGCTCCCTCAGCTTTTCCACATAACAGAGATGCTCCAGGCCCTTAATCAACTCAGTAGCCCTCCATGGGACTTGCTTCAGGAGCTACATGTCTCCCTTCTACAGAGGAGCCCAGAAGTGGACACAGTACTCCAAATGTGGCCTCACTAGGGCTAATTAGAGAGGGACAGGATCACTTTTCCTGACCTGCTGAAAATGCTCTCCCTAACACACCCAAGGATACCACTAGCCTTCTTGGCCACAAGGGCACACTGCTGGCTCATGGATGGCTTGCTGTCCACCAGGGCCGCCAGGTTCTTGCCCACTGAGCATCTTTCCACCAGATCAACCCCCAGCCTGTACTGGTGTGTTGGGTTATTCCTCCCCGGGTGAAGGACCCTGCATTTGCCTTTGTTGAACTTTACAGTTCTTCTTTACCCATCTCTCCAACTTGTATTTAGCTTTTCTGAAGACAGTTGAACTAAGAGTGTTTAAGAGCCTTTATGATGGGTGTGCATACTGGATATGAGATCATTCTTTAACTTAATGCAGAAAGGAAACTGAAGAAAAGTAATAGGAAAAAGACACAGGATTTTTGGTTTGTATTTTGAAGTAATTATTTATTATTTATGTTTCAGTGGTGTCTAGGTGTAGGAGTCAAAAATAGCTTGGTTTCAAGAAACCTGTCCGGAAATTCAAAGAGGCCTTGGAAAAGTGAATTGGGAGAATGTTGAAAGAGACTCCCTGGCTGATAAGACTCAATCAAGTCTGCAGACATCTGCTGCCTCAGTATCTCCAAGCTGCCTGCATTTGACAAGATTTGTGGGTTTCTGTGTACTCACTAGGCCAGACAGAATCTCTCCTTATCAATCCCTTTGTTTCTTCTGTCTTGTGTTCATTAAATATAAACTGGCCTTAAATTCTTGAATGCCCTCCATAGCAACCATAATGTAATCTCCTAGTTGTAATATGTCCTCCCATATTTAACATAAAACCAGCCCCTGAGATTAATATTTACTCATTGAACCTATATATTGTATGTTGTAACTTCAATAAATGTTCTTGTTTGCCTCACCCCCAAACAGGGACCGTACCCGACTGCTACATCTAGGAATCCTAGCCATAGAACAGAATATGAAGAATTGTGTTTTGTTTTGCTTTTTTGCATTAAAAACCTTCCAGTTATAGCATTAAGCAAATGGTGACAGCTGAAAGCAGGCAACCGTGTAAAATACAATGGCTGGCAAATTATGAAAGGCTGTCTTAGATTATATGTGATAAAATTCTCATAGGTGTTTGATTTAAAATTGTGAACTTCATTTCATGATAGTGCAATGCCCAGACTTTAGCTGACACACTGAAGGAAAAAGAAAAAAAAAAAAAGGTGTAAACAATAATATGTGGGGAAAGGAGGTCAGAATTCTTTGGAATTGCCTCAAAAAAATCAATTAATTAAACTTGAATAACTCCTCCCAGCATGTGACTTACAGAATAGCAGTTACACTTACACTTGTTTTGCAGGGTTTTTTCTAAAATGACCAATCCCGATGGCCATACATCTTCAGCTCTCCCTGATGGTGGAGTGGGACAGTTTATAGATCTCCCATAGTAGTTGCAAAGTGGTAAGTTAAATTCAGTCAACTCCATATCTGACCTCTGACTATGCATGTATATTAAACATGTAAATGAACACAGGAAAGGGATGTTCTAGTCTTGCATGCTTTTCTTTCTTTATGAGCCAGCATTGCTCACGTGGTTTTCGTAAGTGATATTTTTACTGAAGAAAATTGCAAAGTCTGTAGAGTTCAAAATAGCAATGATTTTTACAAACTCACACACAAACATATATATATTTATAAATGGATATTTAAAAAGCATCAGGAACCATTTAGTCCTGAGATATGAGAAGAAAATTCTGAGCAGCCAAAACATGATATGACATTATCAGGAAATTTTATGAGAACAATTTAGAAAACCGTAGCTAGGTCAGGAACTAAAACATGAAAATACATGCTCTAAAAGGTGAGAGGATCATGCCACTGTAATAGCAGTCTAAATAGCTACAGAAATGAAGTAGATTTAAAGTGACTGCTAATTAAAATGATCTCCATAACCAGCATAATGAACCTGTGAACCCCAGAGATGAAAATTGCATTTTGGTAAGTAAATTATATATAGATAACAGTGTATAAAATGACTAGTCCCTTCACAAAATCTACAACTAAAGGTTTCAGCAACATCTGTAAACTGAAAATAAATGTGTGATGTGGTAGTACATTTAGCAGAAAGACTGTGTAAGGAAGTCAGGTTTGATTGAGTCTTGTTAATGGTTTGAATAGCCATCATAGTCACCCCAGGTTACTGGATTAACCAAGCAGAATGGTGACAAATTAATTAAGCTTAGTTTTATTATGAAATATTCTGTGTTGGTCAATGTGCTAGCTGACTTTTTGCTACTATTTTTATAGTGACAATTGTGCTGATATCTCAGACTTTCTGTTTGAGATATTCCTTTCATGCATATAGTTGAGATGGATTCAAGTTGAAAAAAAAAAAAACCTATAATAATTTAAAATTACATAATACCATAAGATGAGATTCTGTTTTCAAAGATTTGATTAAGTATCCATTAATTTTCTATGTCTTATTGTAAGATTTGGTAAACCTGAACTAGAGATATTATATCTTTGAATTTTTTCCTTTTTTATGCTTTACTATAGATATTCTTCTATTTCTTTACCTGCATCACTGAAGATATTTTTTTAAGTAAAACAATTTAAATTTATATAACAGTAATGAAAACTACTTCTCAAGTGGACTGTAATAAAATATCAGCTCCGATAGGAAGCATGACCTCATCTGAGGATGCTGATTGGTGTTATAAAGTGTCTGACTGAGATGAGCTCAGCTGATTAGAGTATGGTGCTAATAACACCGAGGTTGTGGGTTTGTCCCCCACATGGGCCATTCGCTTAAGAGTTGGACTTGATGATCCTTGTGGGTCCCTTCCAACTCAGATTATTCCACGATTTTAGAGATATTAGTCTCTATAGCTTCCATATTATCATAAGAACTATTAAGTACTGTTTTCATTAGGATACTCTCTATTTGAAAGCTAGCTTAATCACAAGTGTTTGGACTACTGAAACATCTCTGCAGAGTAAATCTGAGCTAATCTTTAGTCAATGGACAATGGAAGATGATCTGTGAATACTAATTAAATGGTCAGCCTTATTGTTATTTGATTTTTAACTCACCTGTGCATAAAACTGAGAGGCAAAAAATGGTCCAATTGTAAGAAGTACTAATCTATTTTCAAGTTTAACTAGGACACAAGCTGGAGTCCAACATAATGTTTAATATCATAAAAAATCAACCCATTAAAATATACAGATCTCAGCCAAGATTTTTCTTATGCCAGAATGATTAAGCTTAATCATGATTTCATCATGATTAAGCAGCTCAATCAGATTGAACATCTTGTTCACCAGAGATTTCTGTAAAAGTCAAATTACATCCCCACGCCTCTGGATCAGTTTACCTTGAAAACTTTCCTAGGACTGCAACAAGAGCTCAGGCTTAATTGTTCCTCCACAACCAACTCTGAAGGAAGCTTGAATTCTCCCAAGATTGCCTGTTCTTTAACATGAAGGTTGATGAAAAGGAGACATATTAGGTAGAATGAAGCTTTTATGAATGAATGAAACACCAGCCACCTTTTGCTGGTGTCCGTGCCTGGTGATTTTACTGTAATGACATATACCAGACCTACTGGAAGCAGTCCATTTCTTTGCCAAAATGGGATGAAAATTAACTGTCCCTCAGTCTCAAAGGGAACCTGTTCCCTGCCAAGGGTGATGTTGCTAACAGCCTTAATGGTATTCTGGTTACATCAAGAGCAAATGTAATCTGTATGTGCTGACAGTTGGCTAGGGCATATATTCCCTTCCCACTTGTGAATACTACAGTAAACCACCATGGAGTGAAGCAAATCCATTATTTCTACTTCCCAGACGCTCATCAATCAGAAAACAAACAAACAACCCCCCCAAAAAAAAAAAAAAAAAAAACAAACTTGTGGCTTTTTTTTTTTTTTGGAAGGAAAATTTTCATCCAGCAGCTTCTACAGCATCATGAACTACTCAAGGAAAAAGTGACAGAAGTAAGAAAGAAAAGTGGAAAGTAAGTTCACAGCTTGAAATGCAAAAATTGGCAGGCATTAACCCTGTATGGTTCAGAGATGGTTCCTGAACTAGAATAACTTCATACTGGGAAAACTCAATTTAATGGGTCTTCTCCAGTGAGGAGGACCAAGTGCTTCAAACATCATCTTGTTTACTAAGTGAGACCTTTTCCTCTGGCAACACCATACAAATGTGAATGTAAAATTACCACTACTGAGAGCATATGATGATCAGCAGGTTCCTTTGAATAATCTGAAATATTCCTGATGCAACACAGTACAGAGACTAAAAGATATACAGATGGAGAGATATTATAAAACCCATGAAAAAAACCCCTGCCTTCATGTTTGAAAATAAGTCTTTGGACAGCTTTAATTCTCAGTTAAACAATGCAGGCTCAGATGTGGCTGAATGGAAAACTGAAAATAAAGCTGCAAGGTGTAAAGGCTGAAGGGGAGCCTGGAAAATCCAGAGTTATCATGGAGCTGAGGAAAGGTATTAGGAGATCATGCATGGAGATACAGAGGAAGAATGGATTTTCAGAATGGGTTTCAGACTGAATTCAGAATGGATTTCAGAGAGGAAAAAGAAAGGAAGGAATAATACCTTTTTTTGTTTGTTTTCCTTTTATTAGCTGACTGTTGTAACTAGCTACAAACATGAAAATCGTTTGTAAGCAGTTGAAACTGTTCTGTGATGTTATGCTAAGCACGCACGTTGCTAGAGGCAATGTAACTCTGGTTTGAGTGAATTCTATATGCAGTTTAGATGTGCTGGAATGTGCAGACAGTGCCTATGGAGAATCACAGCCCAACTATACCTCTCTCCTGTGCTCAGTAATTCCCTATTTAATAGCATGTAGAACAAGGAGCAATAGGGATTTTTAGGGTGTTTTTGCAGTTGAAAAAAGTATGAGAAAATAACATATATTAATTTTGTTTTGTTACTTTTTGAAACAGTTTGTAGCTTGTGTCCTTTTAAATACATATATATTTTCAATAATAAAAGTAATGTGGATCAATCAATACAATCTTTCATGCAAGAAAAAAGTTCATTCTAAAGTATTGCAAAATTTTCGTTTAACACTTTCATAGTCAAACTGACCGGGAGGAATTAGGCATTTTGGATCAACAGAAATCTGTATGTCTTGTCCATATCCAGCAATTTATTTGTATTTTCTTATATGCATTTGAATTGATTCTTTTTTCTCCAGATACCATAATCACTAGTGTGAGAGGTTTTGAGCTTTGTCTCATTACTTTTACATAATCCATTACCGTGAATTATCTCTTTTTCTAAAAGAGAATAAAACCTTAAATAGTGTTTTCATTGTTGTTTATCCTGTGGATATGTAATAGTGACTATCAAGCATTGCAAAACATTTAATGAAATGTAGGCAAAAAAATGTTTCTGAGTCAAAATAAGCACTCACTGATAACAATAGGTAATAACATATACAATTAAACATGTAAAATAAATTTCCTGAACCTGCAGATCAGAAAAAAAATTAAGTTCCAAAGATGGCAATTTAGCTAATAATTCAAATAGTAAGGTTGGATAAGGGAGGAATTAGTAATGGTTGCCCACCCCTGTTTCCTATGCTATTATCACAGCTGGGTGTTCCAGTCAGTGAATGATGTGACATCTGCATAAAAGCTGCCTTGTAGTCTTTTACCCCTGGTTACTAAAGGAAAGAGCACAGTGAAGGTATATCTCATCTGGCCTCTGACTCCCTGCAGGTAATTTGCTTTTGCCCTCTGACAGAGTTCAATCCTTTAATAATACAGGCAAACATTGGGTGAACACCTCAAGTAGTGCACAGACGGGAAGAATTACTCTAAATTTAAAAGCCACTCTGACACTAATGGTCAATTCAACAGTGCAGAAGGAGACACCCTTCCCCTTTCTAATAATGCCTGAGTTACTTGGCTTCCCATTGTTTTATTCATGCACCTACCTAAAGATTTCCATCCTCTATTATTTGATTGTGTTTGTGTGCAATTCCTAAACCAGAAATATAGTTAGCCTTGCAACAGCAAGAAAATCTTTTCAAATTCCTGGAGTGGGATCTTGTCTCTGCCGAAATCAGTAAGGAAATTCTGTGGGCTTTAATGTAGATAGAAGTCTACCTTAGACTCATGTGCATACATGGTCGTATGTACCTGTGTTCAAACCACGGAGATAAAAGAACTCCTACTTTTTAGTTAAAGGATCGCAGGATTTTCCATAGAAATAAAGATTTGGTAATTCAGCCTAGAGAAGAGTGCTGATGGAGAACTAACTCTAAGTGTTTAAATGATAGGAACCTGCAAACAGCTGACATCCATTAGAGCATCATTTCTGACACACAAAAGCTCATGACTCATTCTTTCCTTTTTATGCTGCTCTTTCAGACTATGCTCTGCAGCACAAAACGACTGTACTTCAGCTTCTAAGTGCTAACTGCTACCTCTTATGCCACGCCATAGTATTTTTCCAACAATGGCTCTTCAGCTGCTTTGTTCCTAAGGTGGCTGTTAGGACGGTACAGTATAATTTTCAATCTGTTGTCAGAGAATGTTTATAACTCTGCCTATCTAAATAGCTACAGTCTCCACGTGTCACACAATTCTATCAGTGCTGCAAACTTTCTGCACTGGTGGATTAAAACTGAGATGTCTGTGCCTGTTTAATACTCTGGTCTCGCTGTTACAGTTAGGCTCTGAATCTGGCTCTTGGAAGTGGAGAAGACTGCATTACTGACTGGATGTAAAATGAATATTAAAAAAAAAAAACAAAAACAAAAAAAAAAACAAACAAACTACAAAAAAAACCCCACAACAATCAGGAAGCAAAGAAGATAACAAAAAAACAAAGAATGAAACCTAGATGCAAAAGCTGTGCATGGCACTTATTTTCAAGATTAGTGTCACCTTTTTTTTAATTTTTTTTTTTTATTATTTTTTAAGAGGAAGGAAAAAAAAAAGACATCATGGAAGGAAATTCTATGTATTTTAATTCCTTGGCATCATGTTTGCAAATTTTCCTAGGGTCCTTAAGACTCCAGGGGAAGCACACTGAGCTAGTGTGATGTTTTTCTCTTCTCCTCTAGCTGGTAGGTATCTGGAGAAACGACAAAGATGCCTTAGAAAGGCACTTTATAAAGCTGCTATCCACTGTAGAAGCCAAACCCTTCCATAGATGGGTAAAGGGTTAAGCAAAAGGAGTGTTTCCTACTGGGGGAATGGGGTAGAAATCTCCACTAGGTGGCACCAGTGAAATGTGTGAAGATTGACAGTTTGGCAGTTTCGATATTCAGTTAATTTTAATTTCTTTTTAAAGAATTCTTTAAAGAGAGAACATATTTTTTCCCTTTCTTGGGAAAAAAAAATCCAAAGAACAACTCAACTTCATTTTCAAATACAATAGTCTGTTTAAGATGTCACAAATAAAAAGATGTATACATCTATGCAGAGGTTACTTTGAGATGTGCATCCATATAAAGGGAAATGTATTCTAAAGAAAAAAAATAGTGGAACCTCTATTAAATTATAAATTTGAGGTTTGTTTAGTTACATCTTTTAAAATAATTATTTACTTAAGGCTTGTTGACCTACACTTGCAATCACAAATCAGTCTTGTCAGTTATTGCACTGAATAAATCCTGTCTTTAACGTTTCTCTTAGGTGAGCTTGAAACCTCAGTGGGCAGAGTAGAACAGAACTAAGGGTTTAAATGGTGAAATTCCCTGTGTTGTACATGGGAAAGTGAAGGAAGATGCATACCTGCATGTGCTTCCACCCAGGTCTTCTGAGTCCTGCTCCACTGACAAATCTCAATTGGTTGTCTCCATTATATCACTGTGGACTGTTATTCACTATTAATCAATCAAAGAAACATTAGTGATCTGTTCTGTTCTCTGGCCAAAAAATATGGTGGCAAATGAAAAATCTTAGTATGTGTTTGGTTTAGATATGGTTTACTTTGCTTTTTTAAAGCAGAAGCAAGCTGTTGTGTGTCATAGCACTATGCTGAAGTATATGATCCTGACTCTAATGAAGTACTGGGTGTCCATACTCTTTATTACAGTGCTGCTCAGAAAAACTTCATTTCTGGGTGTTACTGATCAATAACTGATGCAGCACTCATTAAGGTGACAAGAAGTATAGATATTCAAAATAACACAATCTGAGAAATAAAGTTTCACTTTTTTTTTTTTTCAGTGAAAAGAAGTTTTGTGCTTGTGAATATTGATCATATGCTATACCTGCGCTAATGCGTGTATCTCGGCAGTACTTAATCACTTATTAAGAAAAAGTTCAGAAAAGTTACTGTGGTTTAATTGGAGATATCTTACACATTGCTGGAGTCTCCAGGGCTTGCTGACATCCCTTACTCTTTGTGAATGAGGACTCTTTTTTATTTTCCCTTCATTTGTTTAGCTCTTTACCTAATTGATTTTCTCTGCTAATACACTAAAGGTCTGAAGAAGGCAGAGCCTCAGGTGTGACAGATGAAATAAGGTGCTTTTAGCCATTGCTTTTATCTTCCATGTCTAATGTGTTGGTTACATCTGTGCAGTTTAACAGCAAAATCAATACATCATTTGCTGCTGGTATCTGAAAGAATTTGGAAGTCTGTTGGTACTTTAACTATTAGGTTTCCCTTGAAAGGCCTTCTTTACCCTGTTGCCCCCAATCTTATTCCTCCTGAAGTCAAATGTTGCAGGAAAATGATATCACTTTCTATCTCCTGGTGTCTGTGTATGCATTTAAATTTATTAAACATTCACCCTACTGCCAGCTACCTAAACTACCTTCTTGGCAATTGCATCTAAGAGTTGATTTATAAACTTTGCATTTATCTCTAATGCAAAAGATCTCCAGGACATATTTACTGCTTGTGTTTTGAGAATATAGTTCCTGAACATGAGAAATATTATGGACAAGCAGGGAAATAATTTGCATGACAATGAGTAAACAAAACTCTTGATCCTATATGCAGTCCTGGTTTGCTGATGTAGAGGTTATGCTATTTGCCCCATTTGTGTAAGCACATTTTGAACTCAAAAAATGACAGAAAATGACAAAAAAAAAAAAAGGACTCTGACAAACAAAAGGCAAAATGGTGTTTTGTAAATAATCTGTAGTCACAAATTGCTTTCATATGCTGTACATTACAGTATTTTCTCGTGTTCTGATTGTGCTTTAATTTGGTTGAATTTAGCCCTTGCCATAACAGTGTAGTGTAATTTCTCTGACTGCCATGGTTGTTTCAGTTAACTTTCATGATGTGACACTTATTGCCATTTGCTAAGGAAACTCTCAAAAATTGTCCTCTAAATAACATGATTACCTTATTATTGATTTATTTCATAGTTTGCTGTAAGTGTTTGCAATGTTATGCTCTGGGAGATCTGTGACAAACAAATAACAGTTTCCTGCCTGGAAAGGATGTGCAGAACTGCAGTCCTGCAGGGAGCATAGTTGTTCCTGTGAAGTACTGTACAATTTTACCTGGTCTGAATTTTGGCCCTGCCTACTTTGATCATACCCTCCACCTGACTGATCCCACTATGATGAACTAGTTCTGTCATTCTATCTTGAAAAATTTATAAGAACTTACTGAATAAAATAATCATCTGAGAAGAACAACTCAATAGTAAAGATAAAAAACTGCTATTATGATTATTACTAGAATTATTATGATCAAATTATTATGCATAGCAAAAACAGCAACCAGAATGTTCAATCTAGTAATACAGCAGATGAAGCATGATAATGTGAATTTCTTCTGCTTTCTATCTACTTTTCAGACATGCTTTAAACTGGCATAATCAAGTATTAAAAGTAGCAGTTTGAATGGCACATTCCTACTTTTCATCGACAATATCCTCAGCAATCTCCAACTGTACATGAAGGTAACATGTAGTACTGAAGAGATCTTTTCAAACATAGCAGAATTATTTTAAGAGACTTCTACTACTGGCATATGATCAGTTTAGAAGACTGAATTTTCACAATAAATCAAATTGTTATGACTTTGTTAGTACTTAACCATTACTTGAATAAGACCACCACTTCCCCTTCCCACACATTTCTGACTCTTACTTATTATTTCTGACTTTTTCTAAATGCAAGTGATATTGACACCAATTTTCACCAAAGCAAGTATTTATCGTTAGTGTTGGTGAGCGATTTCCTGATAGAGTTCTAAGGCCAACATATATTGTCATGCTCAGATTGACTGTCCATACAACACAATCCATGTAATTCTACCAAGCAGTTTTGGAACCAAATTCCTGACTTCTTGCTGTCTTAGAACACAAGGCACTCTGTCCAGTAAAATGATTAGGACATTGGACTGTCAGTAATTCAGAAATTCAGAAATTGTGTGAACCCTTAATTGCCCTTGGACCTTAGAATGTGAATGTGGATGATACTGGCTTCCAGACCTTAGAGTTTATTATGACTTTGTTTGCTTTTTTAAATAGCACTTGTGTCTAATTTCTATGCCTCCTAGAAGTGTTCATGGATAATGATGAACACTTTTTCTCTATTTGGTAAAAAATAGACTCCAGGCTACAGAATAATTTTATGTAGTCCTAGAATTTTTTTCAACCTATTAACATGCTTTACAATCTGTGGGCTACAGATCTGGATGTGGTGTCCAATTAAGAGTCTCACCAGTTAATAATCTCATTAAAACTGAAAATGCCTCCTTTTGTTTTGATTTGCCTTATTCCAATACTTACTACACCAGTGTGGAAAATCATATGCATTTTGATGTTCACTGTGGTACCCAAGCTCTTTATAAAATCACTGTTTTAAGAAATAATCTATAACAAATTCTATGAAAGTATGTGTAACTCTAAGGGTAGTGAATATACTTTGATTTTTGATCTATGAGCTTCGGATTGTCTGTGTCAAGTTCAACACTGAGAACTTCAGTGTTAGACTGTCTTACAAAAGTATTTTTTAATTGCAATACCTTTTCATGATTCAGAGATTTTATTTTGTTTTTGTTTTGAATCTGCTATGAAACTTCTTGAATCTAAGATTCCCCTAGAAAGGTCCATGGCATCCTTTTCAATTGGCAAAAATTGTAGAGTTCCAAGGTCATTATAATCCATCATAGAGTTAGGGTGTCTTATAACACATTATTGATGCTCTCCTGTTGTAACATTATGTCCTCCTTTTCAGGCTTTTCTGTCCAGCTAAAGACCCTTGCCATATGGATGTTTTGGACAAAGATAGTCTTTCTCAGAGTACATTATTCCACTGTTAGTGCCCCTTTACTTCCTGAGAGGAGAGAAGTTGCTGACAATGATGTGAGAGAGCATGTGTTTGGTACCCTGAAGCCACATACAAAGGGAAAACCCAATCTTTCACTTCAGAGAGTAGTTTTAGATTGCACAAGTACTAACCTTAATGCACTGGGATACATAGTAAATATGATGCATCTTTTGAGATTACTGTACTATAAAGTAATGTATTCATGCAATTCTTCAGAAAATAGGAGCTTGTTAATCAAAGATATAGAAGGATCTAGTACAAAGTTAAGCCTCAGGTACTTACATTGCAATTGCCTTTTCATCAGATACATACCAAAATAATATTTTTTAAACACTGGGAAGAAGAACTCTCTAGCATATTTAAATCAGTATAACCTCCCTGTTCAACCGGTCACTGGAGGACACAGCAGGGGCCATTGCCTCCTGCGGACCCACCAGCCACAGTCCATCCCACTGCCCCAGCCAGTCCTGGGTGTTCCCTGTGAAGCACAGCATCTGTCTTACAAGCAGATTGCACACAAGATTGTTGTTGCCCCTGCCATGCATCTTGCTTGTACTCATGCTCAGGAGCTCATACTTTCCATGCTTGAATGCCAGAATACAGACTCTGTTAGTTCTTGGCCTGGGTTTGTAAACACAAAATAAATCAAAGTGCCATGTTTATTCACAGGTGTTTTTACTGGTTTACAGTAGGTGCTGAGAGGAAAGAATGAAGTCAGAGGTTTTTTGGCTGTACCTATTTAGGAAAAAAAAAAAAGTCATTTATTTTGAAGGAAAATTACACTTAAAAGAGGAAGTGTATGAACGTGTCTCATTTTCAATCATAATCAATGAAAAAAGTGAAGAACTTTAAATTTGGTCAGGACAACCACAGATTAAATGAAAGATTTTGTCTTTGAAGTTTGATTTAGACAAAGTGGTGTTTTCCTCCTTTTAGTTTGTTTATGAGACATCTCAGGCAAGAATATTACTCTGTGCATTCCATGGCTTCAAGCCAGGCTTGAGGTAATTTGTTTTTGTTTGTGTTTCAAAATTGGATTTTAAAAGGGATAGAATAGAGAAACATGTGAAATTACATGTCATACTCATCCCTCTTCATATACTTCACCCCAAATTCAGCAGTCAATCAGCTTCAGAGAGTAAAGACCAATTTTCTCTTTAAAAGTTGAGAGCAGCCTCTGGGATGCAAAAAGAGTAAGTTCTTAGAAGTCCGTGATGTCATGCTTCACAAACACTGACACTCTGGTTAGGGTTTTTTTTAATGCACCTGAAAACTAGTAACATTTTGCTGAAGACTTCTTCATGATCCTTCATTTTTGTAAGTGCTGTTTAAGTTTATTTGGCATTTGCAATCAGACTACTTATTTGTATCTGATAAATATCTCTTGGACAAGGAAAACCGCTGCGATCAACTGGAGTTATGTGACTCCTTTTGCCAAGGTTGGCAGAACAACCTGATGTACCATATAGTTTAGTTACTCTGGGCCAGATGATTCTTTTTGTTGAATAAATATGGAGGTGATGTGAAGGAGTAGGGAAAAAGACCAGTACAGGGCTCAGTCTCCCAAACAAGAAAGAAGAATGGGTCTTTCAGAAAACACTTGTCCCTGATTCTGAAAGCTACATCTCACAAACACAGAGTAAGAAGTGTCTAATCCTCAGAAGAGATATGGAAAATGGTTGGTAGATGTGAGTTCTTTCAGGCAGTAGCTACTATATAAAAGAAGTTTTTGTGTTCCATGGCCCAGTGGAACTCAATAATACCCTTTTTAAGTTCTATTTTTATCTTTTCATGGTTATTGTTTTTTATCCTGTGACTTTCATCTAAGATATGTTAACAGTAAGAAAAGCCAAGACTAGCATTCTCACTTTTTTTTTTGAGCAAGCTCAGAAGCGCACACCAAATACGTGCTTGCTTTCCTTCTGTGACATGAATATTGCATTCTAGCTTTGCTATGCCCCAAATACAGATGAGGAGGTAGGGAGACACAGAGAGAGAGGCAATGATTTAGTCCCTACTGTGTTTTCTTGGGTGTTCCTCTGAGAGATGAATATCTAAATGCTTATCTTTGGTTTTAAGCCAGTGGAGGAAAAAGTGGTAAAGAGACTAGTTAAACCATGATTATTGCAATTGCATTGCGTGTAGTCATTTATGCCTTTTTATCACACCTGGACTTTACTGACGATAAGGCAACCAGGGACATTTTCTTAAGCATTTTTTTACTTTGACTGTAATGACATTACAAGGCTCAGGGGAAATAAAGAAAAAAATCAACACTTTTGGATACAGATTTCCAAGAAGAAATCAAAGTAGAATATTCTTCTTATCCCCTTGGACCTAAAATCAGAAATGTTCTCTGGCTAGGTTAATCTTCTTTCCTGGTTCCTGAATAATATTTATCACAGATGAGCAATAAATAGTTCTTCTCTATTTTTGCAATCAAAATGAAAACAGGTGATTTAAGCTCATGTGTCAGCTATATGTGTGCCTTACTGATTCAAAATAATATTTAATATTTTCAATAATTTAAACTTAATTTAACCTATCAATCTGTACTTCTTCCTTTTTCTTTTCTGAAAGTACATGCATTGGTCCTTTAAACACATTGAAAATTTTTAATTCCAAACTTGTATTCTCAAAATAAATAAGCAAGAACTTTTGACCAAAAGACTTTTACTCTTGATATATCCTCCAATGATCTAATTTATCTTTCTTTGAAAACACATGGCAGATTCCAAACCCTATGGACACAATTACTTTCAAACCATCCTCTGCAGCTCACAGGAGTCAGAGGAGACAAAAATAAATAAATAAAAATGCAAAGATGAATATGTACTTCCCCCCCCCAAATAAGAGAATGTTAAGAGCTTAGTAACTTTTTAAAAACTTGACTGTTAGTCATTTTCCAGCTAAATTCAAGTATAAGTTGTTTGGAAACTGTTCAAAATGAGATTTCTACTACTATTCTTTCTTTTATTAGAAATTCTCTCTCCCGTGTGTGCTTTTATTGCTTGTTCAAACTGTGTAGAGCAAGAACTCACATCCTTGTGCTCCAGTTTTGTTGTCAGTCTTAAACAGAGTTGCCTATTCAACTCCAATCAAAACTAAGATTTGCTGCACATCCTTTAGCCTATGTACATGTTTTTGACAGTGATTTTGTTTCTACAGCTGAGCAAATGATAGACTCATGCATTTACTTTTTCCCCCCCGTCTCCTCTCCAGACTATGATTTCATAAGAATGTTTTGTTCAGTCATGTTGTTGATATCTCTGTGTCTCACTTGTTTTCACTCTCTGTGAACATACAGGTGCTCAATCTTCATTAGTGCAAATAATCAGGGAAAGGACATGTTAATCTCCAGTTTGTCAAAAGCAATTTTCCAATTGCCTGTTTAGCTGTAATACTCAGCTCACCCTCCTTTGGTTAATTAGATCTGTTAACAGAGGCAAAGAAAAAATATAGCAGAAGCCTAGCAATCGAACTGTGTGCAAACTGAGAACTCTGAACATTCATTCAGCACATTTTTATATAAAAAGTTTATCCCAATTTTTTGGTGTTGAAATATTTATTTTATATATTTAAACAAAGAAACAAAAAAGACAAAAAAACAGTACTAAATGAGTGAAACTGTCCTCAAAAGAAAAATATTTATTTGAATTACTAAGTTTTCCTTTTTGGATAGGAGTACTCTTTTTTCCCAGTCTTATACCATGTGTGTGTGTAAAGAATGCTAGAGTCACTGGGTTCTAGAAGTACAGTGTTCAGTTTTCTTTAGTTTGAAGATGTTTAAATGAAACTGCTTTTAGAAACTTGGAACAGTGGGTGTGTTATTTCAGCTTGCAGCAAGCTCCTTTCAGTCCAGTGCTCCAGTCTACTGTCCAAAGGAGGAACAAGGATATGATGAGAAACAAAAAGAAGAAAAAGATGGTTAAAAAAAAAATAAATAAATAAAAAATAAATGGACTAATGTTTCTCAACAAAAAGAAGCCTTGTGGGTTTCCCTCCTCTGCAGTCTGTTCTTAATACTCTCTTAAGGCAAAATTCAGTTCCTAATGTCTAAATCTCTCCTAGGTAATTGATGGGTCTTCTGCATCTGTACTCCAGTAATAAAAGCCAAAAGCACTTAACTGTTTTGAAAGAATGCTTACCTGAAGGATGTCAGAAACAAAACTAATTCCCTGTTTTGAAGTAGAATAATCATTGATTTCAATGGGGCAAAGTTTTTACTCTTTTCTCATGTTTATTTATGTGAAAGTTTCCATCAACAGTGAACTAAATTTCAGTTCCATATTTCCTATCAGGGTTGAAACAGGCTGTAGAGTAAGGTTTATCATAATATATCAGGGGTACTTCACCTTTATAATATGAAAATATAATTTAAATAGTAGATGTGAGAGCAGAGACTAATTGTTTATGTGCAGCAATATTTCATAATGATTTTTCATTTATTAATTTCTCATATTGATTGGATAAATCAATACTAAGCCTGTATATGAGACAACAAAAGAGAGGAGATGATACTAAACTGGTATTTGCAAGTATGAAATTAATATGACATTCAAGGCATATCAAGAACCTTGTTGAATGAACCAAAAATGAAATACTTACCAAATGCAACTTTTTAAGTTTAGAGGATATTTTTCAAACACCTAATAAAATTTCTATTTCAAATATTTTTGAATGTTTGTTTAAATATTTATTGTATAAATATTCAAAGATTAATTGAAATTGATAACTAATATTTAGAACGTGTTCCTTTACAATATGTCTTCACACAAATTGATTTTGATACTTAGATTTTTCTCTATTTCCTCCTAAAAATTAATTTTTTTTTTTTTTGTGTTAATCTTTGGAAACCATATTTACAGAGTCAAAATATGTTTCTTGCTGAACTTTTTCACTTTTTTATTAGCATTTTTTTTTCTGCTTCTTTTTCATCCTATGGCAGTTTCCCCTAGTACTATTTCTTTTAGTTCTTCTTTTCTCTCACATTCTTCCTCGTTGTGTTTTCTTTCTTTAAAAATTTTTTCATTGTATTTTTTTTCCTTTCTAACGACTTTCCTGCCCTGCTCCACTTGCTTGAACATTTCGTTTTTCTCCTATATTATATCCTCTGAAGCAGTCCATGCTTTACTCTCATCCATTATAACCAGAGGGACCTCTTCACAGTCAAATGTATCCTAATTACTCACTGGACTCAGGCATAAGGAGATGAAGGATTTTTTTCTTTCTTTGCTTGGACATTTCCTCAAATAAATAGCAAGATTAGAGAAGGGGGAGAGGTATGAAAATTTCTGGCAGTCAGTTCTTGCAAAACAAGGGAGTGGAACCAAGTGTTTTACAAAGAGACTTAGGTTGCTTTTCTCTGTTAGCAAAAAACAAAAACAAAAAAAACCAACCAAACAAAAACCAACCAACCAACCAACCAAACAAAAACCCAAACACAAACAATAAAATTTGTCTCTGGATCTTATTGTTAAATCAAGGTTGGTCCAAAGGGATGAACAAATCTAATACAGAAAAGAATGATACTTTACTACAGAATCACAGTTCAACTGAGTTAAGATGGCATCTTTGCTGATCACCTAGTCCAATCCTCTGATCAAAGTGAGATCAGCAGTCCAGGATCTTGTCCAGTAAGATTTTGAATGCCTTCAAGGTACTCCCTGCATCTTTTGGAAGTTTGTTCCAGAGTCTAACCACACTTAAAAGGAAAAAAAATAAAGTGGATTATTTTTTCTTTATGCATACATACTGCTAGTCACTGGCCTCCAGCTGGACTTTGTAGCACTGGTCATAACCATTTGAACCCATCAGTACAGACAGTTTTCAATTTACCTTACTGTTTTTTTATCTATCCTGTACTTCATTAGTCTGCGTCTTTAAGGATGTTTTAGAAGAAAACATCAAAAAACTTGGAAAGTCAAGGTAACTGTATTAACTGCTCTGTCCCCTCATCTACCAAGGTTGTAATTTCATTGTAGGAGTCTATGAGTGTAGTCAAGTGTGAGTTCTGCCTCATAAAACCACACTGACTACTCCCAATAGCCTTCCTGTTTTTTATATATTTAAAAATTATTTCCAGCACTATCAGTTATTCTGTCATTTTCTCAGAGATCAAGGTAAAGCTGATCAGTGTGTAGTTTTCTGAATCTTCTTTTTTGGCCTCCTTGAAGATGGGAGTGACATCTGCTTTCTTCTAGATACAGGAATGTCCCACAATCACCATAACATTTCAAGGATGATGAACAGTGTACTCAAAATAACATTGTTCAGCTCCCTCAGCCCTTGTGGGTGTATCTTGCCAAATTCCACGACTTTAGTGCAATCATTTCATTTAAATAAACCCTAACCTGAAACTCTTACACCAAAGATAACTATTCCTTGCTCCAGTCTTTCCCACTGCTCTCAGGGACCTGAGATTCCTGAAGGTAAAGTTTAACAGTAAAGACTGAGGCGAAGAAAACATTGAGAAACTCGGGCTTTTCCACATTCTGTTTCAGCAGTTCCCCTATCCCATTCAGCAGTAAGTGCAGATTTTCTCTAATCTTCCTCTTGTTGCTAATGTAATTGTAGCAGTTCATCTTGTCTTTCATATATTTTGTCAGATTTGTCTCTGGCTTTGGGTTTCTTAATTCTATCCCTGCAGATTTAAGTGTCTGTCTAAACTGGTCAGACAGCATCTGCTTATTCCTTCTGCGTGACCCTTCTGTCCTTTCATCTTTTGTACACTTCCTTTTCAGTCAAGAGCAACTTGATTGTCAATGTAGATCTCTAGCCATCATCTTTACTTGACTTGTTGTGTACTGAGGTGTACTGTTTTTGAGTTTGGATGACATGAACCAGCTAGGGGTCCAGCTCTCCTTGGACAGCCCCAATACTATCTCTAGTGGGATTCTTCCAAGCAGATTCCTGAAAAGGTCAGACTGCTTTCCTGAAGTCCAGGGTCAGAATCCCTCTCAGTTGCTTAAGCTCCACCATCTCATGGTCACTGCATTTAAGGATTTCACTCTTCTGATCAGTCCTTTCCTGTTTGTAAGTATGAACTACAGCAGAACATGTGCTTTCATGGGACCTTGGCTCCCCTATGTCAGTATCTCATCACTATGCTCCAAAACCCTTCTGCATTTCTGCTGTGTTTTACCTCCAGCAGAAACTGGGGTAGCTAAATTTCTCAATGTGTAATCACACAGACTCAGTTGCAAAGGCATAGAAAAAGTCTTCTGTCAGAAAATATTTTAAAAAATCCCCAAAATAAATGGCTTCAGAATCTATTTATGTCCTAGACAATCTTAATACTTTTTTCTGAATGCCACTATCTCATCATACAATAATTATACCTGTGATGAAAATGTTATCATTAAATATCTGTGGTGTTTTTGTTTTTGCTTTTTTGTGTGTGTGTGTGTTTTTGTTTTTTTCTTTCCTGCTCAGGTTTTGGTTTTTTCTGCATGAAGCTTGCACTGGGGGGCTCCTAAGGGTTTCTTTTCCCTGGGCTCTCTTAGTCAAGCTGGCCTTTTTTAAGGTCTGCTTTCAACAATTTCCAGAATCTATCTATGACATTTTTAAAAATGTAATCTGGAAATAAATGGTAGAGAAAGGTTCCTGTGCCTTCAGAAAAGTGTTAGTAAGTGTGTGGGCAGTGTAATGTGGGAGATACATTAGTGGCTATACATAGGAATGAATTATGCACAACAAGAATAAAAAGAAGGAATGTGATCAGCACTGCTTCCCACATTGTTATGGATTTTGGATGGATTGTAATCAGTTTGACCTCTGTTCTTTAAATGGTAATCTATGGAGAGTTCTGGAAGGTGTAACTTGCTATTATTAGCATAATTAAGTCTGAAAAAAAAAAAAAAGTCATGATATTATGAATTAAGAACTACACCCCATTCAATACTTTTAGCTATACCTAAACACCCCTCTGCTCAAATTAATACCTGATGTTATATCATCACAACATTTTTGATCAAGTATACATTTGCCTGCATTTAAAAATCCTGGGAGAGAGCAGGTATTTTGTTGTTTTGATAAAACATTGGGGTTTCATCATTCGGAAGTCTGGGAAAAACAAGTACAAAATATATGTTGAACTGAGATTGTACTTTCAAAAACAACAACAAAAAAAATCAATAAAAAAGCAACAAAAAATCCTACTCAAATAGGCATCACCTAGTGAGTAATAACTTCATTTCTGTATAGCTCAGGGGGGTTGCAAGGGGAGTGTGAAAAGTTCATTATTATCAACCAGAAAAAAAAGCCTGTGCTAAGAAGAAAGACTTGCATTTCCTATTGGGATTTCTCTCAGACTACATGATTTGCATGAAGGGCGCCACATCAAACACATTGGGTGCCCTTTTTCAAATATTAATGTGAAGCTTGTTTCAACTTCTTTCTTGACTTTGTGCCACCTTGTATCAAAGGAAGTTAAAAGCAGGACTTGGGAGGAAAAAATACTTTTCCAACTGTTTCAGCACTTAGCAAAAATCTTTCTGTATTTGATCAGTTCTGCTTCAAACTTTTATTATTTTGACAAATAGGCACATTTTTATAGATGTGCATTCCATTAAAATCTGATTTGGACTTTTTGCCCTCTCTTTTTTGAGGTTTTTCATTTTTTAGCAATGGTGATATAAGTGACCCACTCAAGACATTTATGCACCCCATATTATAATTATCTGCCTTAGTCTTTTCTCCCACATGTGACAATTTATTTTAAATATTTATATATCTGAGCAAGATTATACCAAAGTACGCCACAGAAAATGGAGTTTAAGATTAAATGTGTGTAGTCTGAGCTGTCTTAATCTTACCTAACTGAACTTTTAAACATTTACATCTAAACTAATGAACCTGTGTTCCTCTTTTAGTTGATGGGTAAGAATAGGTGCTTCTCCAGCCTGATTTGGCTAAGTCAGTTGTCTGAGAGAGATGACATGAATTCTGCTCCAACAGTAGCATTATCTTTTAATTATCTATAGAAGAAGCCTAAAATGCTTAGCTAATATTTAAATTACTAATATTTAGACCTAAAGTGTTAGGTAATTGCCATTGAAAGTAACTCAGAAACAGCACCAACAAGGAAACACCAAGTGAGCATACTTCCTGTCTTCGTCTCTCCCCTCATAAACAGAGTAGGAGAAAAATGGCAGGAATTTCTGTTGAGCAATTCAAACATAAATAAATGTCTCATAAAAATACAAGAGATGAAATGTGTTATATAGTATGAGAGCGGTTATTAGAGATAAGAAATTAAATCGTGGATATATCTAGAATAGTCCTGGAAGAATCTGCCCTTTTAACAATACAAAACTCATGATCTGCAGGATAAAATTATGAAATTACAATAAAATAGGAATAAAATTCAAGTAGTGGTATTTTAACCTGAGAACTAAACTTTGTCCACAAACACTGTGAAGAGATCTTCACAGAGATCTCACAGGATATGGTAGAGGAAATTTTAAATTCGCAATTCTCAGTCAGATTTTTAGGTGAAAGAATCACCATGGAGGTGGTACAACTAAAGCTTCTGAAGTATTTTAATCAAATAAAAATCCTAAGTGTTCTGAAGAATAAGGATAAACATGTTGTTTGGACTGTAAGACAGAGAATTTCTAAATCATTTTCCATATAATTTTTCAATAAAAATAAAATTAGAGAGATGAAAGTGAACTGTAAACAAATGTGAAAAACCTAGCAGTGTTACTGAAAAGCAGTAAATTTTAGACCTAATGGATTCTCTATGTACTTCTTATTACACATAAATGTTTTCATATTGAAGTCAATGAAATTGTTCTTGTAAGTCACAGAAGAAATAAAGTTTTATAGGAATTTCCTGTTGATGTTTTTATGTTAAAAAAAGCAGCAAAGTAATCAAGTTTTTTTCTGACCAGTCCTATCTATGATCATAAGCAAAATATAATATAATGACCCTGTCTTTGAAAACATTACCTAGCACACACAACAGAGAAAGTATAAACTGATCACTAAGAATGGATGATGTGGATAAAGTTCTTCCCTCTAGCACAGAGATGAAAAGTCCTGAGTTTAATACTTTATTTTTTTTTTTCCCTCATTCCCTCAGGATGAGTTTGGTGTCACCTGTACTCTGGATGTCTTTTTCAAGAATTTTTATTTCCATTTTCCTTAGTTTTTTTTTCTGGATTCAGTTAAATTACATGGATGTTTTGCACATTTTAAAGCAGTAAGGCTGAAAGATTCATAAAAAGAGAAGAGCTAGACTATAGTATTATATTGCAACCTTACATAATGTATTTTGAGTCTAGTTTCTAATTTTATGTATTAATTACTTTTAGGAGGCTGGATTCAACTGTACACCTTAAGCAGCCCTGTATGTATTGAGTTAGCCTATATTTCTGTTGGTGCATGTAAAAGCAGAATGTAAAGCTCTGAAATTAGTAATAGAAAGGCTTATTAGGTTATTTAGCTGGTAACGTAACAAACCACTATGAGTACTCTAAGCTGAGAATAATGGGCATAAGAGCTTGTGTCACTTAGCAGTACATTATCTGTGTATTTGCTGCACTCATAAATGAAAAACTAGCAATTTTTGTTGGATATTTTCAAGTAATATGTGTGAGATATTTGGTTATTGGTTTCCACCATTCTAAGTAAAATAAAGTCACAGGAAAGAAAATCAACACTGTATATGCAACTACCCTCAGTTCCTTTCTACTCTACCAATGTTTCCTACCTACCATAGAATTTTTACACAGAAGAGAGTAGCTAAGGTCAACTATGTTCCACAGCTGAAACAAAAGCAGTGTGATTTGCCAAGCTTCCTCCTGACTCACAAGTAAAGGCAGCAGACAATGCTCACTTGAAAGTAATAGAGTAATTAAAAGATTTTTATAAACAAAAGAGAAATGTTTTATGCTTCGTCTTGATTTAGTGACAGACTGAAACAAAGATATACATATGAACAGAGTCACTATAGTTATATATTGCAATCCATTCATCTTTAAGCTACATTTTCTACCTGGTTTAATTAAGGTTTAATTTCCTATCAGCTTGTTTTTATGGACTCTATTGAAAATCAACATCCAGAGCTATTATAGAATATGTTGAAAGGATAAATGTCTTTGTAGGAGAAGTCTTCCTGGAAAAGGCAGAGCATGAGTAGTGGTAAGCAGCAATTTCTTTCCTTCAGCTGTGAGTCTATTGAATTATATTTAAGAGTCTGTCATGGACGTTCCCACACTGTAAAAAAATCTGATATATATCACATGGTCTTAAATTGCCTTAAAATACAATATAGCTCTTAACAAAGGTGTACACCTAAGATTCCTGTATCTGTTCCCATGTCATATATAACATGCATGTATCAGGAAAAATCCTATTACTGCTTTCTAGCTATTCCAGATAGACCTTATAGTTCAAAGCCAGCAATATATGAGTCAGAGGGCCCATGCCCATTATCAAGGGGTAGGCTTCATTATTTTTCCTTGACTATGAAGTTAGAGAACCCTGTGCAGGAACACTTCACACCTTTTCTGTTTTTCTTCTGCTATGAAAATCCCTGAGAATATTTCACTTTAGGTGACTCTATTTCCAGAATTCTTAAGCAGCTTTTACTTATCTGCTTGAAAACAAAACTGAAGTAGTGTCATTTTGCACAGTTGTTAAAAACTCTGTCTGGTTTACAAACACTACCTTCTTTGCTTCTGCTTTTTCTTTAGTTGGACTTTCTACTTTTTCAGCCTTTTAGAAACAGGAAAGAGAAAGAACACCAAATTTGCTCTCTGCAGTCAGAGGATGGCAATTGTAGACCTAGCTGACAGTTTATTTTCCCCAAGTATTCAAAAAACCCGTTTTCCAGTTAATGCACATCTCTTTAAAACACATAATTCCCAAGGTGAATAAAAGTCAAATTATCCTTAAAAAATAATTTCCTGTTCAGAAAACCTCTAAAAATACATAATACAATGCATTGTGACTGCCAAACCCTGAATCATCATTTTAAGAAAAGGAAAGAACCCCTATTAACCATCGTAACATACAACTTCATATCTGTCTTTCCAACTCCAGCCTCAGTACACATCCGATCAGAGATTTCCTTTCCTGGACTTAATTAGACCTGTTCAAGCATCCACCACACAATGGTTTTAGAGATGAGAAACTGTCAATTTTATGCTTTTGGGCACTGGTTCTACATGGCTGTGTAGTCCTGTGTTTTCTGACTAGCTGACTCACAACTTGGTATTTTTAAGAAGATAAATCCAGTAACACAACAAAATTTTATTCATAAAATAATGCAATTCATCTTCAGGAAATTTATTAAAAGCTTATGTGAAATAATATTTTGTCCTAACTATCATGGATATATTTGAGAGCTGTATTTTCCCACCTTTTTGTCTCAAATCACATTTTTAGAAATAAAGTGTGTTTCAAATCTGGGGAGAAATATTATGAAAACTCAGTTTTCTGTGGCAAAAGCAATAGAATAGGCATTTTAGTGTCTATATTCAAGTCATCAGGTACTGGGGTTAGTATTTTAAGTTGAAATTTATCCCTTGGCATATGGAGTTAAGATTTCCTCACACTGAGGACTAATACAAAATGCATTAACTCCAAATGGGGAGTTATAAAAATCTTGTAAGTCAGTGGTTTAATGAATTACCAACTCAACTGGTACTGTATAAAGTGTTACCAGTACACACTCAGTGTAAGATCTCAGCCATGCTCCTGTTTGATGCTTTTGATGTTATAATTTTCCTCCTTGACCTAGAAGGCAGTAGCACAATCAGTTATCTATTTTTCACTGTTGTCTCTTTTTTGACCATTACTTTATAACACAATAATGTATATGAACAAAAGAAAATCATAAGGATTTCTTAGAATAAGGAAAAAAGAAATACACTTTGAAATTATCTCCTTGTTGGGCAGTGTCAGTGTATTCCACATATTAAAAGAGGCATAAATATAAAAGTTCTATGAACAGTCAAAAATTAGACAGAATACATGGCGTAAAGGAGAATATCCAAGAAAAATATCCTAGATTCACAGGGAGTGTGATAAAAGAAGCACAATGATAGAAAAAGAAATGATAATATAGTTTTTTACTTCTTAAGGAGGAATGTAAGTTCAGGATGTAAGGTCAAGGTTCTCTAATTATATATGGCTAATTCAAGAACTTTTGATCAGGTACTTCATTTCTGAAAGTGGATAGTTTTATAGGTATGTTACTCAATTGAGTTTCTCTTTTCCTAAGGTAGGATTTTAAAAATTAAATATTATTGGATCATAAAAAAACCTATTCCTAGAATGGTAAGAAGAAATAAAGCCATAATTGCATTAACTACAGAAAAGTTAATAGATATTTTAATTAAAGAACCACCCTAACAAGATTAAAACTCAGTACCCTATAAAAGTTGAAAGGTGTAGTGTTTCATTATGATTTCTGAGAATGCATAGGTACTAAATTAACTACAGAGACATCATATTTTGTTCCTTACATAAAATAAAAACATATTGTAAATGAAAATGAAAAATTAATTTAAAAGGTTATCACTGTAAATTTGAGACAAAGCTTGTTGGCTACTGCAGCTGGTCAGGAATTTCCTGATGTGATTCTTTGAGGATGCTGATCATGGGAATGAATGATTTGTGGGAAATGGATCTATTTCATAAAACTTTACTCAGAAAAAAGTATCTCAGGATTTGTCAGGTTTTTCATTCGTATCTGGAGCACAAGAGACTTGAACATTTCAGAGATCAGATGTGCAGGCAGTGGCTTTCCACACAACCAGGTAGAGAAGGGAACCTGAACTTCTCACCTCTGCAGAGCCTGCTCATGGTGAACAAGGTGAGTGCAGCCCTGGCAGTGCAGAGGGCTGCCAGCAGCCTTTCCCATGTGGTAGAGAAGAAATGCCATGCTGTGTGCTGGCTAGAAAGCCATGTGTTTGGAGCAGTGTTTGTCTTTCGTCTGACATGATTTTAGGGGGCCAGGGTGGTGTATCTGACTCACGTTGAAGCATGTGAATACAGTATCTCAATTTCACAATACCGTGGATGTTTCTACTTGGTACCTTCTCCCCAGGGGAGGAGAAGGAACCTCTTTTCAGTTATTTTTTATAATATATTAAACTTTGAGTTCTCTGTAAGCAGTCTTGCTTTCAGTCCCACCTAAAAATAATTTAAAAATAATAAATCAGAACACTTTCATGCTAAAGAAGAATGGAAAAAAGCTTATGTTCATTCAAGTCTCCGCTTGAATGAGGGATGTATACAATCAAAGTGTCATGAAATCTAGACTAAATGTGTTGTTTTGATTCTTGATTACCAATTTTATTTATTTTATTATTTTTTTAATTCAGTGTAGTGCAGTTTTCATGATAAAGATTACTGGAAGAGATTGCTGGACAGTGACTGAATGTTTAATTTTTCAGAAGTAATCTGTTCACAGAATAAAAACACAGGTGATTATTTCTAGTGATTCAGGGAATACATAAATAATCTCTAACTTTTCTATCAGCAATGTTTTGAATTCAGTTTGTTGTTGAATGAAAATTAAATAAAAAATCACCCAGCAATATGAGGCCAAAAACTGCTTGCTCCATTTCTGTGATAAATGCACCATTCCCTGCATAAATTTGTGCCTCTGAATTCCAGAGCCTTATGGATCAATTTCTGTAAGTGCTTCCAAAAATGGGACTTATACAGGATAAATAGTCTTTTATACAATATTGAAGCTGGTTCTTTTTATGAAAGGTTCACATATTTGTCCTCTTCCTTATCAAAGGCTTTCTCTATTGATGCAGGAGTTCACATTCTTCTGATCTACCACAGACATCTGCTTTGTATGTGTTTGTGTTTGAGCTTGCCAGCAAGGCTCCCTTTAGAGTCAATGGACTTAAACTGGCACTATATTTGCAACTCACATTATCCTAATGTTTGCACATATAAAACAGATAAGGAGCAAATCCTAGTATGTGTAAACCTATTTCTTTCCACTGACTATGAAAAAAGGCTAAGGTAGTAATATCTGAGATGAAAACAATGAAATGTCGATATCTGGGAAAAGAGGACATGAAAGACTTGAAAGACTTGTTAATAAATACTTTGTAAGACTTTTTTTTTTTTTTCCCCCCCAAAATCTAGATCAATATATAATAAGAAAAAGTTAGGGACGGTATAATACACATGCACACAGACACTCCAATGGGAGCAATATTAACAACATAAATGATCATACTGTTAGTAAAATATTTCACTGGTTCTTGGAACCTGTTGTGGTTCCAATCCTTAAGAATGACACACAGATGGGTTCCCTTAAATTGAGCCTTGTTTCCTTGCATTAGACAGCAGCTATTTATTTGCAACAGTAACACTAATAATATTACACAGGAATTATTTTTATACTGTCAGTGTTACACAAAAAACATTATGTTAATACTGTATTAGATGCATCACTATAAAAATAGTGTAGAGATATTTATTATAATTTCCCAGAGTCACATTTGCATATGAATTTTAAAGAATGTATTTTGATTCCAATACATTTTGAGCAATGAACTCTCCATCTGTTCCTTCCCACTCTTGCCTTATGGTTGATATTTAGTTTAAAACCAGCAAAGTCAACACAACCCATTATAAAAGAGACTTCAGTCGGCAAGCATTTACATGCTACATTGAATATGCTCTGTATAATAAAAGTGATTTGAACCTACACTGTACTGTTAGTTATTAGCTTGCATAAAATATGGACTTATATCAGGTACAATGCACTCGCTGCTGTATTACAGCAGTATGAACAAAGAGAATAACCATCAAAATAGGACACCCTGAATAATCTTCACATTTTATACTCTAATTACATGTGAAAAATAATTTGAAAATAATAGCTTCATTTTACACATATTGAACTCTTCTCCCTTCACCACCCCAAATTCAATATCAGAAACTTGCAGCCAAGAACACTTATGCCTTTAATCATTTTGTGGAAAATAATTTCAATACAGAGAATGGAAGGGGAAGGAAACAGAATTTGCCAAATATTATGCTATATAAGGAATGAGCAAATTATGACACATCATGAAACCATCTTTTTATCTCTCAGGCTCTTCCCTTCATCCCTTTCATACACAAATGCAGTCTGTGTCCTCAAGCTGATGGAAGACTAGGGCAGGCTTCAAGCTCCTGCCAATGTATCAGGTTCCTGAGGAATAACATGGGCCAGGACTGGATACTCTTTATTCTGATATCTGTATAAATACTCTGTATATACCAATAGAGAAACTATATGCACATAAAGGGAAAGACATGGTTCTGGTGCTGGTCTTAGGTTTTCTTTTCATATCACACAAAGAAATTATAAAATTATCACTTCATCCAAGTTATTCCATAATCAAAGGTTTATGTTTTATTATTTTTTTATTATTGTGCTATTATTTTATTCTTTTGTTTAACCATTTAGATGTTGCCTATTTATATAAATTGCCAGTTCACTTCTTTTTTTTCTCCCCCTCCAACTTTGGTATCCAAACTCACAGCTAAAATAACTAGAAGTGTCTGCAACATAGCATTGGGCAAAGAAACCCGAAATGAACATCCTGTGTGAGATTCCTGATTTCACTGTTCTACTGGTTTTCAAACCAAGAAGAAATGGAATAATAATTACAACAGTTTCTGTGAAAAAATTGTCCCCAGACCCACTGGTTGCTGGACGTTGGGTGCAGATGGGCTGGGTTTGTCCCTGTAGCACATACATCCTGCCTTGGTTTGTCTGTCTTGTGGCAGACCATTACTTAGTGCAGCATCCATACCCACCCAGTCTACCGAGAGAATGATTGGAAAAAAACCCAAACAACTTTTATTCCATACACATTTTTTCATTTTTTACAGCTTCATTGTGGGTCTAGCATGTCTCCTTAGAGCTTTATCAGAAGACTATGTGCTCACTGCTAAAAATATTTTCTTCTAACCTGGGCTAAGATGCATTCACAGGATGCAAATGGGTATTTGCAGGATACTACTCTTACTGTATTTGTTTGTATTATGACAGAGAAGGCACAGTTGGCTCATTGGAAATCTATTTATCATGTCTGAAGCGTGCAAGTTTATACAAAATTACCTTTAATTACAAACAAAGTATGTAGGCAAGCTAAGTAGTTGCTACAGGTTTTACTCTTTTTTTTTT
>VXAU01003547.1:277127-313399 GCA_013399695.1 Formicarius rufipectus | reverse complement strand
TTTTCTTTATTTTTTTTCTGTTTGCTTACTCCAAGAATACAGGCCACAAGGTTAATTAGGTACAAAAAGCTAAGCACACATTATCACTATCTCACTATCTTTTTAAGTAGCAATCTTGTTACTCTTCTTAAAAAAAAAACAAAAAAAAAAACAAAAACAAAAACAAAAACAAAAAAACAAACAAACAAAACAAAACACAAAACTGTTATTATTGTTATTATAATAAAACTAATTTTAGAGCTCATATAAATAAAGCATAAAATGTTAATACTACCTTCCAAAGTCAGAAGATAATTTTCAAAATTAAAAGTATAAATAAGTAAATAAACTGGCAGAAATGCCAACAATTCTCTGACAATTGTTCTAAACATTTATTCTTTAAATTTTGTAATTAGCCCATGTTAATCTCTCTCGTCAACTTGTTCTGTATTTAGACCTCACACAAAGTAATTTTAATTCTCTGAGTTGTTCTTCCAGTATCATGTAAAAATCACAAAAAATAAAGTTCAAGCTATCAACATCCTGAAAATATCAACAAAATTAAGAATTAGGAAAATAAAAACCTGTCAGAACATGTTTTGCCATGCTTATCATTTTATATTGTCTATTTCTCTAAAGCCAGCAGGGAGATTATACTTTTTCATGCTGCAAACATTTCTTCCTTGAACTAAGTATAAATTGTAATTAACTAAGAGAATATAGTATTGTTTCATAGTGCTTTATTCTGTGTTTTATGATGCACTGGAGAGTCATCTGATTGTTCTAACACAAACACTAAATGTGATTTCACTCTAACTTCACTGTGGTTATAGGCTACCTGCTATCCTTTGTGACCTAAAGGGTTCTCCTCTTCAGATTCCTGTCCATTAACACTTTCCAGGGGCTCTTGTACAGTCTGACTTGGCTCTACTGTGTCTAATGTATGGAGAGGAGCTCCACTGGAGTGGAGTGTTATTACATATCTGTTGTGCAGGAGCTATCTAGGCAGGACTGAGATGAATAAGTCCATTTAGGATTTTAGTCCCTCTGGTTTAACTAGTTTGACTGCATACTTCTACCTATTTAAGTGTTCAAATAAGTTTAAGAGTTTCATCTCCTGTTTCAGATTCATGGTTATCCAGAAGCTGCTTCATCTTGTTGCAAGTGTTTGAAGCAACTAAGGTGAACAGAGTATTTGAATGTGAATAAGGGCTGCATGTAGCTGCTTCTACTGTTTGTTTTTGGTTGATTGGTTGGTTGGGGTTTTTTTGTGTGTTTTTTTTTTTTTTTTGGTTTGGTTTAGTTTGTTTGTTTGTTTGTTTTTTGGTTGGTTGTTTTTGTTGTTGTTGTTGTTGTTTGATTGGTTGGTTTTGTTTCTTTTTTCACTTCAAAAAGAATTTGGAGGAATACATACAGCCAGATCTGGATGCAATTCATAAAGGACAACTATAATTTGAGCAATCCATGCCATTTTTTACAGCAGGAATAAGGCACCAACATCTTGAAAGTCATTATAGCTCTTGACTAACATTTGAATAGACCAAGAAAAGATATTAAATTGATTAATTGTCCTGGTTTTGCCTGAGGTAGAGTTTACTTTCTACACAGTGCCTAATACGGATCTGTTTTGGATTTGTGCTGAGCACAGTGATGATAACATAGATATGCTTTTGATATTGGTGAACAGATCTTACACAAAGCCAAGGCCTTTTCTGCTTTTCATGCTGCCATGCTGGTGAGGAGACACACCCAGGACCACTGATCCCAATTGACCAAAGGAATATTCCATACTACATGACATCATACTCAGTGTACAAAGTGGGTGATGAAGAAGGAGGAAGAGGAGGACATTTGAAGTGATAACATTTGTATTTCCAAGTAACCACTGTGTGTGATGGGCCCTGGTGTGAGAAATGGGTGTGGGGTTCGTTGTGACAGGTTATTAAAGTTAATGATGAAGTAATGTGTTAATTGTTAAGGGGATTTTGTGTTAATGGTTTAATTTTCTGGAAGGGTTTTTCCCCGGAGACAGGCGAGGCGGAATAAACGGGAAGACTGTAAGACAACAGCCCCTGCGGGGGGCGCTGTTGCCAGGGTTTGCGGCCGGGGACAGGGACCCATATGATGACCGGCTGCCCCAGCAACGAGAAACTGCCCGAGGGAAGAAGATCCAGCCACATCCAACAGGCTGTGGAGAGCATCATGATGGACACAGAAGGGGGCTGACCCCCGGGGAGGGAAGGGGGGGGTCGTGGCGCGAGGGTATAAATGTAACAACCCCTCCCCTACTCGGCGCGTCCTTCCCAGTGGTCACACTGTGGCGAAGGTGCCCTGCATACATGCAGTTTTGGCCAATAAACCTTTTGCTTTGCTGATTTAACAACCGTGCTCTAAAATTTCTTAAACTGAGATTTTTCTAACACTGGTCTCCTGGAGGTGGCTAAACATCTGCCTGCCTATGGAAAGCATTGAATTAATTCCTTGTTTTGATTAGCTTGTGTGCATGGCTTTTGCTTTCCCTATTAAACTATCTTTATCCCAGCCCATGAGTTTTCTCTATTTCACCTCTGTGATTCTCTGCTCAGTTCCACTGCTCTGGGAGGGAGAGAGACCTTGGTTGGTGGTACTTGGTTGGTGGTTGGGGTTGCACTGTGGTATTAATCTAAGATCATTTGCTGTCCTTATGTTGTACATGAGGACTTTTCTTCTAATTATAATTGTTGAGTTCTAATATATTTTAAATACCTCAGATTTATTTTGTAAATAATAACTTATTTTTATTTGAATAATATGAAAACCACTATAGATTCTCTGTGTTCAGGTTTTCATGTGCCATTAGTTTATTTAAATTCTTATGACATATCTGTTCTAAATCTCTTGAACAGAAAAGATAATCAACCTTTTCTAAGACTGGGTTGCTAGTTTTAAATTTAATGCCTCTGAAATCTTGTTTAAATTTAGAGCAGAAAAAATAAGTTTAGGGCAATATTAATTATTAGAATTGGTCATAGAAAATAGAGTTCTCAGGTTAATTGAAAGTAAATGTGTACTGATGTGAGGGAGAGTTTGAAAATTCAGGTTTTGCACATGTGATTAAAGCAAAACACTTTACTCTTCAATAGCTCTATAAGTTCTAGTTCAGATGACCTGGTTACCTGGACAGAGCAAAATAACATGAAAATGCGAATTATAAGTGAGTGATTTTGCATTTTAAGTTTATTTATATGGATAAGATTCCTGGTCAAGACCTATGGAGGAATTTAGGATCCCAAATCTCAATGAAAAGAAAATTAGGTTCCTAGGTATATCTTTAAATCTAGTCCCTTACCATTTTTACTACTTCATAGAATGACAGATGCAATGTACTGATCACATTTCAAGCCTTCAACTTTTAAAAAAACCTTTTTTTTTTAAGTGAAAAAGAAAATAATAAAAGGAAAAATCCAGAAAAATATTTGCCTGTTTTTGCTGAGAGCTAAGCATTAATAGGCAATGCAAATATTGCACACATTAATATGTAGTACCTAGTTGAAGTGTTATTAAAAAAAGAAGAAGAAAAGGGAAGATAATATGAGCTTGTTTATCAGTATGGCTTGAAATAATATTGTCAGAAGTTCCTGAAACAACTAATCTGAATTGATATTCAAGTAACCTTTGAATGCCACGAAGTTTGAGTCTGTTTCAATTCAACTTTTCAGTTTATGTTCAATTTTAATTAGAGAAGTCTTGTGTGATTAGAATAATTGGACAAAAATTTTTCTGTTTCTAATTGTTTCTTGGAACAAGCCTTATGCATTTAATCTGAAAATTTATTAAAAAACACCTTTGCTCTTTACTACTAGTGTTTTCTTTCAACAATAATAATCATGCAATGGCTTAACCTGGCTTTTTGTTTTGACAACTTTGCTTTAAGGACACGTTATTCATAAAGTAGGAGGCAACCTTTGAAGATGATAAGAGCGATGCAATGTACTCAGTTCAAGTAGCAAAAATAGTACTTGAATTCAGCCTTCTTTCAAGTTTGATCTGCCTCTGAGAATCAGGAATTGTACTATAGAAATTAGTAGGTGTATGAACTCTCTACAAAAAGACTTTCTGAAAAGATTTCTGTCTCATCCTTCCCTTGCTGTCTTTTGCTCTCAGTGAACTTATTTGCAGGATTTTGAGTGTGATATATTAAGAATTTGAACTAGAAGATCTATGAAATGAAAAATCAGATAAAATCAAATAATCAAATAATCAAATAAAAACTTGGTACATCTCTTTTGCCATTTTATTCTTGTAACCTATTGGCACTGTACTATGGCAAACAGAACTGACCTCCATGGGAATTTCAATCTAATTCAGAAGTGGGGAGAGAGGGGAAAGCCTCATTTCTCATTTTACTAGATAAAAATGAAGAAAAAATAAGATAAAAGTACTCTGATAGCTACAGAGATAGCTTGATTAAATCACCCCTATGAAAGTGTAAACAGAATAAAATGCCTTATGTGTCTGGTTTATTCAGAGAGACAATAGCATTGTAGTTTGCTTATTTTTTATTTCTTCCATTTGCTGTCTTGTGTTTATTTTACATTAGAGGACATTTATTTTGCAGGACAAACTTTTCCCCATATCATTTTTCTCTTGCGGTATCATACTGTGTATGTTATGTTTATTCATGAAGAGGGAAACACATTTCCTGGGCACTAAGGAATGTATTGTTTTAGATTGAATCTCAATCTATACTTAAGTACATTCCTACTCACAATAATTCACTTAAAGGGACTTAAACATACAAATAAGTTAATTTTGTGCTGAAGAGTTTGGTTTTAGAGACATGAGTGTTTTTTCAGTCAATAAAATGGTATTGCTTTATAACATATGTACTGAATATATGGAGGCTGGTATATTAGCCTCACCTTATTATTAGGTATTAAATATTCATTGCAATGTGATTATATAGAGTTTCAGTAGAGACACAATAGAATTCTATGTGTAAGAGTAAGTTTCAACATTACTAAGTCAAGAAAGGACCAAACTATAAATCCTTCATATAATTTGAATGGTACTCCTTACTCAGCTAAGTAGATCCACAAGTAAATCTCATGGAGATGCCATCCTGAACTAAGTTCTTCATTTACCTCTTCTGTTTAGGTTGCACCACAGGAAAGTGCAAACATTTCATAGTTCTGATGAAAATTTTATTTCTCTGTTCTCCAAAGAATGAAGACAGAGGAATCAAGATCCTTGGAAGTGGGTGCACTTGCAAAATCATATCCTTTGCAGATTTTAAACTGTACTCCCTCTGCAAATCTGAGTACACAATCAACCAGGAACTCCCTAAAACTGTCCAAGATAATAGTTACGGAATTTGGCAGTTCAGAGGTAGCTAAAAGTCACTGCCCCTGCATATTTCCTTCATATGGTCATATATTTTACCATACTGTTGTGGCTGATCAGGGTTATGGATCAGCTAAAAATTCAAAACTACAGATAATTCAAAGGGGAGCAGAAGAGTGAGTTTAGATCCAGGGCTTTTATCTCTGTATTTATCCAAACAAAAGCAGGACAGATTTGCTTCATCTTCAGTGTAACTGGCTTTTAATCAAAAGTGATTTTAACATAAATATTGAGATTTTTCTTCCTGAAGCAGCATGATTGTTTGCATTTCCCCTTGAAGCAGGATATAAGTGCAGATGCCATTCAGCTGGAATGCTGACAGCCAGCTGAACTCTGAGGGCCATGACCCCACTGAAACAATTCTTTATGCTGAGGAAAGGCATGCAAGTAGCTTCCGACGCAGAAAGTAGACAAGAAACTCTTTGTAAAAAATATGTATGTCTTAGTTACAAGCTGAGATAAAAACCAATCAAACAAATCAATTTTTCCTTCAAGTGATCATCCAAAAGGTTCCCTCAGTAGCTAGAACAAACACAGACTTATGAATATAAATATTACAACTAATATAAAACTTAAAAGTGAATGTGCAGCCCTGCACTGAATCAAATAATATCAAATCTTTGAGGGAAATTTAAAAGCTAGTTTGTCACATGGACTGTCTAGGCATCAATATAAACAAGGCAGGATGAAGCTACTCTTCTTACTCCTATCTGTGTCAGCAACACAAGCACAATCAAGGTTATACTCCAGATAAATTGCTCTCCAGGGCTGATGGCTTGAGGGAGAGAAAGATAAGAAAAGACTGAATTTAACAAAGGATATTTACTGTTGTTTGCTATGGCAACACAGTGTAAATAGTATGTGTGCTTCTATGAACCAATACAAGTAAGGGATACTAAACAAGGTTGCAAATGAAACAAAATTGGAAGAAGCTGTTGACTCCTTCCACAGAAGAGAGACCCTTCAGAGAGATCTTGACAAATTAGAGGGCTGGGCAATCACCAACCATCTGATGTTCAACAAAGGGAAGTGCCCTGGGATGGTGCCACGTGGAATGCATGTACACACTGAGGAGTGAGATGCTGGAAAGCAGTGCTGCAGAAAGAGACCTGAATAGAGATGAATAAGAGCTAATATGGTCATGGTGTCAGACAAAATGTCTCTGAGGATTTTCTCTGGAGGAAGTAAATCTAACTCAAAGTTGTATCCAAAGACGAAGAATAAAATAGAGTTAAAAAAAAAAAAATTATGTAGATAATTTCAAAATTATAAATTTGAGGAAAACCCACAGGAACAACATATACACCACGAAGACCCTGACATCAGATGTCACTTAGACACAGACTGTAACATCACTGTGGATATTGACATTTTTAAGACCACTAGCTAGTGAGCTAATGTGCTCAGGGACAAATACAATGTCAGAAAGCAACAGGAAGAAATCAAAACCAACTTCAAACCCATGGAAAATTATTTTGTCAATTTATTAATCTGTGATACAACACAGGAACTCATGGTTTACAAAAATATAGCAGAACTTGAAAAAGACATAAAATATCAGAGTTGAAGAATAACTTCATTACAAGGAGAGATGCATTAATGCAATACTCCCAAGACTGGAAGGAAGACAACAGGGGAAGGAGGGAGTAACACAGGGAGACAGGAATGTTGGTGAATTGCAACTATTATCTACAATTTTTAATAGCAGAAAACACAAGGGACACACAAGGGAAATTACTAGGTGTAAACTTTAAAAGAAGGAAAAAGAAGCTTGTTTCACACAGTAAAATTAATATGTCATGCACACTGAATGCCATACTGAAGTGTGTTTGAAAAGTGAGTAAGCAAATTCACAAAAAAAAATAAAAATAAAAAAAAAAATTAAAACTTATTACATTCTACTAATCAGAATATTAAGCATAGAGCATCCAGGCCAGGGGGTCCATAAACTGGTGATTTGTCACAAGATAGGAGGAACATAGTGTGGTCAAAAAGATGACATAATAATAGAAGTATCATTGTACTTCTTTTTTGTGTACTGCATTGAAGAATCAGCTACTCATCTTGTCTAAAACATTGCGCAGCATGGACCAAAGTCTTTACTTAGCAGGCACTATATATCTGAAATAGTTTTACTATGGAGTTACAAAACATTCACAAGCTTACCTGATATTATTAATAAAATTATATCAAATAGCATTCTGACTGAAAATTGATGTATACCTTTTAACAACTGCATGATAAAACCACTGTCCCACATAAGAAAGATATCATATATATATTATATATATCAGTAGTTTGTTAAGCTTCAGCAAAAAGTTCATGCACATATGTAAAGCTAATTTTAAAATAATAGTCTTCCTGTAGATTACACAAGAATTTTCTTGTAAAACAGCAATGGTTTTTACTCCAAAATGTATCTTTTGATTCACTTACTCAGTGATTATATTAGCCACTTTATTAGTCTTGTTTAGCAAATATCTTGCTATAAAGTCAGAATTTGTTAAAAATGTATACATGGAGACAGGAGCTGAGGATGATCATTGCTAAATAAATTTTTTTCCCCAGGTAAGGGTAATGCAGTTGTTTATTATATAGACTGTGTGAGGTGCATGATGTCTTTAATATTAATTTTCTTACTTTCAAATAGTTGAGTATCAGGTAACTTTGCAAGGACTTGAACCTGGTAAACTTTTTCTAAACCTCTTTCAATGTTGAGATTTGCAGTAGGAATTTTACACACACTCAAAACAAAGACCTAAAGTTATATGTGTATCTATATATGTGTGAATGTGTGTGTGTCTGTATGTACAGAAACATACACACACACAGATTTTACAGCATTCTCTGTTTTAGATTCCAGAGGTTAAGCACGGGTGTAAGTGCTTTGCTAAATGAGGGCCATCAGTGCATACTATCTTTAATCAAAATTCCTACAGAAATATATACAAAGTTTTGTCTCACTCATATTTATATGAGAATATTGCTTTGGAATGCTGCCAAATATCCCAAGGAATTAAGACTCAAACATTGAATCTAATGCAATCCTGTTTTTTTAAGTGCCTTGAGCCAAATCCTAATACCTGTAATTGTAGTATAACCCATGATCCATTGAGCTAATGGACCTGAGAGTCAATAGAGAGAAGGGTTTGGCCCAGACTTTAGGAAGAAATGTAAGATAAATTTTGGAAAATCCCAATGCAAAAGCTTTCAATATCGCAAAGTTTATATGTGCAAGAACATTAATCAAAGTGTGTATGAAAGCCATACTATTTGTAAAGTGGAGGTTGTTGCTGTATCTTCCCATATGTGGGCCTGAAAGTGTACTGCACAATTTACATGTACATCCATGATTTCTCTAACGAACCTTCGTTGTTTTGCAACGAGGAACTAAGCTAGCAAAAATCAATCTCAGTGCTCTATCTTGCTAAATCTTCCTAACTATACTGCAAATTGAAGCATGGTTGCAATAAGACACAAATCTTACAGTTAATTAGTATTTTAGTGCACTTGTTTATCATCTGAATGTAACATCTAAAGAGTGTAGGGGATGGATTTGTTCCCAGCTATTGGTCTGAAATGCAACTCAATATTATATAATTAAAATTGCATTTACTTACCAGTCTTTTACCTCTGTTATGAAACAGAAATATATACGTGGGATAATTCCATAAAAGAAATCCATGAATGATCTTGCTGTTACTCCAAGAAGAGGTAGTACATGGTCTCCAACAAGCTAAAAGTTGCCTCAGAGTGACTAGGTAGGTTCTGCATGAATCTACTGGGCAAAACAACTGTCTCTCATTTTTGTGTTTCCTTGGTAATATAGGAGACATAGATATTTATTTACAAGCTGTGAACATTATTCCATTAGAATAGCTCCTCCATGGAGCACATTAGATTCTGAATGAGTTTTAACTAGTTTATGTTTGGGCAGAGACTTTTTTTTTTGTTTTTGTGTTTGTTTTTGTTTTGTTTTGTTTTGTTTTGTTTTGTTTTTTTTGGTTTAGTTTGGTTTGTTGTGGTTTGTTTGTTTGTTTGTTTTTGGTTTTTTTTTTTTTTTTTTTGGTTTGTTTTTTTGTTTGTTTTTGGTTTTTTTTTTTTTTTTGTTTGGTTTGTTTTTGGGTTTTTTTTTGTTTGGTTTTTTTTGTTGTTGTTCCTTTTGTTTTGTTTTTGTACAAGACAATGTCTATTTACACTTAGTACAGGCTAATTTAAAAATATACAAATTTTCCCTTCCATACCTTAAAGACTCATTTCCTTCACAGAAACAGGTGTTTGAGGTGTCTCTTCATATTGTTCTCTTCTCTATCCTGAGAACTGGATCCAAAAAGGTGGATACGAGATATTTTCAAGATGCAGATACTAAGAATGTCATGAGGTTTTTTCAATCAATGTGATTTCAATGTCTTAGTTCAACAAAAAACCACAAAAGGTTACCCTCTCTGATCATTTTCCTTTCGTGCACAAGCATTTGTACGAAGTAGAAAAGCTGAAGTAACTTATGATGCATTAACCATTATAACGCTAATGGACTTTGAAGGGACCATAATGGGATTGACACTGTTCTGCTAACCTGCTCCCTGTCCCCACTGCCCTTGTCAGCTACAGAGGTCTGCACAGCATCTACACTGTGACTGGGAAATGCTCTGCTGTTTTCTTTGCCCTCTGCCTGGTTCTCTGGCACTCTTTTGTGGGATTTGCATACTGCCCTTTGTGAATTCTACTCAAATATGTTTTAGGCACAGTACAATTCTTTACAGCTTGTCAGCAATACACAACAAAGATGCATTAATACCAGAAAGCTTCAGTGGAATACAAAGGACTTGCCTTTGGGATGCCTGATTTACTTTCCCTTTTAAGAAAAGTGTTACACTGTACATCATTCTGGCTGGCATCACACTGGATGTCTGTCAGAAGCTACCTTTTTCAACTGTCAACTCATCAAATTAATTGCTTTATTCTGAATGTGTATTGGATGTTGACAGATTTTTTTTTTTCATTTAACCTGCTGATAAAGCGTCTAGATGTTTGGAAGACAGAGTATAGACATTTTTGAGAAGGACAAAATGGACATTACAATAACTGAAAAAGTAATCATGTTCATATCCTTATAAGGTAAGTAAAGCTATATTGTAATAGTAGAACAAGTACAGGCATCTTGCCAACATACCACTCAGACTATAGCAAAGCTCTTTTAGAACTTTGCCAAGTATTTTGGCACTGAGAAACTGCTGACAAATTAATATGTTTATGTGCTGCATACAGCATCTATTTTAGACTGTAGTGCTGCACTAAACATATTTTACCAAATACACTCACCTTATCAGATAATTTTTCCTCTGAGAGGTTTCCTTATCTACCTTAAACTATGCACGAAAGTTTTTCTTTCAACTGTTTTTTATAAATATTTCAAATTAACAATTCATTATTCAATCCTTAGGGGCTTTGGACACTGCAATAATTACATGCAATTTTGTTATACAACATATAATTTTATAAACTCTTCAGGCAACTGGAAATTTTAGGATGACATTCATTATTGTATATACAAAAGTGCTGCTGTATAAGTGATGTTTTGCTTTCCTTGCTAATTTTAAAGTTAACCCTAACAAAAGAGCTCTTACCACTGATCCAATGAAACTGTGCATATACACAACTAAATACAAACATATTACCTGTATACATATATATGCACATACTTACTTGTGTGCATGCATTTCATTCAAAGTCAAAACACTTACAAGAAAAACATATTATTTATGTTATGCTAAAAGATATCTTTAATGAAATAAAGGAAACAAAGGACAAAACTTCGATATCATAAATGCAGTGAGAACAATGCCCTTCTTTGTTGACATAACCTATCCAGACTGCAGGAAACTGAATTCAGTTCCCTCTTTTCCCTTTTGAAATCTGCATCCAGTTCACTAGGTCAAAAGATTTTTTGAAGTGACCTGCAAAGGGGTACAAAAGTATAAAGAAAAGCATTCATTCAGTTTATTCTCTTCATATTGTTGCACCTTCTCTATATTCTTCACAATTTCAACAAGCCAAAGTGTAGAATGTGAACATTGAACACACATCATTTAGTGTCTTGGCACATTTTCCCAGTGCGTTGAATAATCCCTAGAATGAGAATTAGGCTTCCTCATCACTGTTGCCCTGTACAGCACATAACACGTGACAATATGCATGGATCCAGATCACCTGGCCATAGGAGAGAGTTGCATAAATGGTATCATGAGCTGAAGGCTGGTAAAAGAAAATACTGATTTTGTGAATCTCCAGTCTCCTTCTAAATTTAATTCAAAATAGGTGCATCTAACACAATTTTTTTATTTAATTAAAACTCCATTTTTTACTAAATAAATTATTTATCAAAACAAAAACATTAATTTCATTTGAAACTGAAGACAACGTGCTTCAACAGAACAAGCTCTTATGCCTAACATAGCAAACCATTATTACTATGCTAGAGATGATGATAATTTGCATTATTTTGCATTGCTAAATTGTAGAGTTCAGATTCTGCTTTGGATGATCTGGGCAGCAGTACATTGGAGGGGCTTTCCTATGCCATCAGTGTAAGTTGTGAGTCAATGCCATAACTGACATACTGTTTCATCCCCTGTTATTATGTCAGTAATTTTTCCAGTGCTAACATTTTCAGACTCTTACAAAACCACCATATAGGCATGTCAGCAGAAAGAGGCAATAGACACTTTGTCTTCCAAACATACTATTTAGGACGAGCAAAACACTTCAGTATTAACTGGTTGCACTCACACTAGCAGTTCCTTGGGATGCCTATAACTACCTGAATGACTTTAGCAAGTAGATACAGTACCTGTGTTTGCAAAAGTTTAATGAGAAAAGACAATCAGTCTTTTCCCCTGTTCTTTTCAGTCCTTGTAATTCTAAGTCAGAAAATGTCCTAATATATTTTTCTGGTTTGTATTCCAATATCTTAAATCCTGGCTAACCAAAATGTATATCTGTGTCATATTATTTACTGCAATGAATTTTGGTTACATGAAATTATGCTTGAAGAAGTGATAATGTAAAGAGAAGCACAGTCAGTGGTGCACTGAGAAAGACAATTAATGTTTTTTAGCATACTATGTAAATGCCTATTTAGTTCCAAGAACATCTTGTGCTAATGCTGTAGCATTAAACTGAAGATGTCTTCCATTCATGTAAAAATACATTTAAAATCATTGAAAGACCAGAGAAAGAAAAAGATTGGAAACACTATGTTCTCTATAAATTTTTAGATAGAGAAGTCTGAATAAAGATATCAATAAGGATCTAAAAGTGTGTGCTCAAACACAATCTTACATCAAACAGCAAAGCAGGAAAAAAAAGGAAAGTTACTGCTGCAAAACCTTGTAGTAGCTAATGCAANAAAAAAAAAGAAGCAGAAAATTTATAACAAAAAAGAACTGTCTTGATTAGATCAATTCTATTAAAAGCTCTGAAAGACAATAAGTGATTCAGTAGAGGTAATCTGCAGTTCACATTTACTCTGTAATCCACTGGAGGTCTTTGTCAAAATCTTTTGACAAGCTAATTAAAAGAAGACAGTTATGTAGCACTGAGTATTTACCTCTGTGAAATGAGTCAACTATCTTCAGGTTTCTATATCCATCTTTTCTTCTTAGGAGTGCCACACTAACCTTTCTAGATACCATTAATAAATTCCTCCTTCATCATTACAGCATCAGAGTCACATGCCATTTGACTGTACTGGGGGGAGGTTATGTTTATGTAAAAATGTGGAGAAACTATTACATGGCAAAATTCTAAGTACTGTAAGTATCAAAAAATATATAATCTGTATATAGCTTCTATTTTACAGATAATGAGAATATCCTGAAAAAATATAATAAAACCTGATTTAAAATTTCAAATAGAATAGTTAAACATCTAAAACATTATGATAACAATATATTCCTTTTAATATTAATTTACTTTATGTCTTAAATGATTCCTAATTTGACTGGAATAACATTGTTTATTCATGTACTTTTTAAGTAGTTGCTTAGAAAAAAAAACAAATTAAAATGTCCCAGATAAAATCTTAAGCCAGCACTCCACATATTTGTTTTGGATTATAAAGCTCTTAAATATTATCATTTCCCCTCCAAAACTTTTTGACTTTTAATAGTATCTGTTTCAAAAAGAATATATAAAATCCTTATTTGCTTTATTCTGCTGATAATACTGTGTATATTTTTGAATTATTTTTACTGCATCAGATAAAAGAGTTGTTAGTCTGCGTGATTTTCCCCACATTTCCAGTCATTTTTGTGTGAGTTGCATTCTTGACTTGATAACTTTGTTTCAACTGTCCTTGGTCAATAACATTTCTACAGTGGAGGGAAGGTAACTAAGGATCTAGTTACTACTCTGGGATTGACTTACTATACAACTGTCCCTTTCCTGCCTTTCATTTTGTGAATTAATAGAAAGAGGCTAATAATGCTTGCTTTAGAAAAGATTTTGTTGATTATATGAATGATAAGATACTTTGACGATTTAAGCTAAAGATTGTTTTTCAAAGCTGGGACAGATTTAAAAAAAAAAAAAATGTTCCAAGGGATACGTGCAGAATACATAAAACTGTGTCCTGGTGCTGCTGTACTGAAGTTAGGGCCAATAACATCTACAAAGAAAATTCTGTTCCTAAAAAGGAAGAAACAAAGGCAATAGTCTCCAGAGGGGACTGCATGCAGCAACTGTTAGTTTTCCAAAAGAGACCTACAACCTTGGCAGTCTCTCAGTAGGAGGACTTTTATGTAACATAGTTCACACCATGGTATTTTGGAGGGAACAGATTAGGGTAATTTTAGTTTCTTTCAGTTACCTGTTAGCTCGTGGTGGTGTTTTGTGAAATTTGAGGGGAATATTGGTTCTTGCACATGTCCACTCAGGTGGAGACCTATTTGTCCCATAATTGAACTAATGAAGAACACTGAAAAAAGCAAGTTAGTAAAGCTGGTGCTTTTACTCTAGCTGACCTTTCCATCAGAGGGCGTGGATGTTCCCACACTGACATTTTATTTTGGCCTGGGACTGAGCCTTTCAAGCTGATCTACCACTGTCAAGGCTTAACCACAGCTGATAACTCTGCCCCACACAGCCATTCACTTATTTTTCCCCCTAGCAAAAGTGAGAAAACTCAAAGACAGATAAAAAGTTTATTAGCCGAAGAAAACCTGCTCATACAAGCAAAGCAAAGCAAAGAATTCATTCACCACTTGCCATGGGGAGGCAAGTTGTTCACACACCCCCAGAAAATCAGGGTCCCCATCACACTTAACGGTGACTTGAGAAGGCAAACTCCATCACTCCCAGTTTCTCCCCCATCCTCCTTCTTCCCCCAGATTTATAGGCTGAGCATTATGACATATGGCATGTGGTATCCTTTTGGTCAGCTGGGGTTAACTGTCCAGCCTGTGTCCCCTCCTATCTCCCTGTGCACTCCCGTTCTCCTGCTGGGGTGGTAGGGTAAGAAGCAGGAAAAGCCTTGACTCTGTGCAAGTGCTGCTCTGCAGCAGTGACAACATCCCTGTTGTCAACAGCGTTTCCAGCACAAATCTCAAACATAGCTCCATACTAGCTACTGTGAGGAAAATTAACTCAATCCAGCCAAGACCAGCACAACCACGAATTGTTCCCTCTCCCGGTGCTAGATTAGAGCACACAGGCTGTATTCCTTTTGGATAACACCTAACCAGTGAGTGTGTGCTTACAGTATACCTAGGATACTTCTAGGCCTAGGAGGCTGTTCTGGTTTAACCCCAGCCAGTAAACAAGCTGCACCCAGCTGCTGACTCCCTCCCCCACCGTTAGGATCAGGGAGAGAATAAAGAAGGGAAAAACAATGAATTAATTGACAGTTTCCCATGGCCAGGCAGATGTTCAGCCATCTCCAGGAGAGCAGTACCCCATCATGCATAATGGTGACTTGGGGAGACAAACGTCACTCTCCAAGCAGGCACATCTTTATCCTTCTTTCCCCAACTTTATTTACTAAGCATGATGTACTTTCATATGGAATGTCATTTGATCAGTTTGTGTCACTTGTCCTGGCTGTGCCCCCTCTCAGCTTCCTATGAACTCCCAACTTCCTTGCCTGAGTGGCAGTACGAAAAGCAGAAAAGGCTTTGGTTCCATGTAAGGACTGCTCAGCAATAGCTAAAACATCTATACAGTATCACAAATTCAAAAGTTAGCTCCTCCCAAGCCTCTGCAAAGAATATTAACTCTACCCCAGCCAAAACCAGCACTGAGGCATTCAATCCTCTAAACCACGCTACAATGAAAAACCCCTCTCCTCCTAAACTTGTGTCAAGGATGTAATCTTCTCAATAGCAAGCACTATATTCTAGATCTACATCTACTTGGAAAAAAAATAAAAATACTTGATGGTATAAGACATTACCTGTTTTAACACTGAGAGATGTCAATGTTATCTTTTAACTCATTTCCTTACAGTAGACATTCTCTTGCAAAAATTGAGAAGCAATTGTTTAATAGATTTATTATAAAATAAACATAAGGACTGTTTCTTTAGTTTTGTGACACTACAGAATTGAGTATGTATATTAGAAATTACATCACTGATATATTTTTGTATTTTTATTGATTCATTTTGGAAGAACTTCCTCTTTTTTTTTTTTTTCTGTGAAAACTAACCTATCTAAATAAAAGTTTTCTTTACATAAAACCATGATATAATTTTAAGTAATTTATTAGTATACTCATCCATGTTAATTTAAGTCAGCTTGATCTGGGATAGTGTCGACTTGCTGTGAAGTTATCTGTATATTTTATATCAGCTCTCAAAATTGCTAGAACAACAATATCAAAATTTTAATTCCATCTGTCTATTTTAGACATTCTCAGTGTTACATAGATCCAAATTTGCATTTTGCAGCCTTCAGGGCCTGTTACCTAATAATAGACTTTTATTTCTACTTTCTTTTTTAGTTGATTGGAATTTTATCAGTATGTTAAGGATTGTTTACCTTATGCTTGTTAGATATGTGAAAAAACTAGAACACTTATCATAGTGAGGCATCATAATTTGATAGACACCTCTGTGCACCACATCGATAATCAGCATTGCCTATGTTTCTTCACTGGGCAGAGTAAAATAAATAAAAATTGAATATAATTCTTACAGCCTATCCTTTAGATATATGCTTGCACTCCTTTTTAATGCCAAGCAAATTGACTTCATCATGACCCTATTTCACTTTTTCCTCTGATGGTGTCTGAAGGTGCTTCCAGAGATGTTTCACCTCACAACATAGCTAGCTGAGACAAAGTAGGCAGCATGCTAACATTAAGGTACTTTTAATTCATGAACCTAGCAGGTATCTCATCTCACATCCCAGACCATGATCAGGTCTTATGTGTTCTTGTCAAAAAAAGTCTCTAACTGATTTAGGCCACACAGCTTATTTGTGTGCTGCCAGCAAATGATCCTAATTTCAACAAAGCATCTAAGAGTGAGACTCTTCTCTAGCAAGTTTTGTATTCTGAGAGCGTAACAGAAATGACAATTGATCATTCTGGCTATTCCTGTGCTTAGTAGACAGAACTAAGAATTTCTGAGAGGATAAATCCTATCCTCTACTTTAGACATGTGTTTTAAAATGGGATAAATTTCTTCTGGAGATGTCTCTCTTTTGTTGACAAGACAGAAATGCTGAGCACAGGATTGATCTAATGCCTATTAGTCATTAAACAGTTTGTTGGTTAGATTCAAGACAATTACTCCAGACTCTCTGTACAAAGAGTTAGACAAATACAGAAATCTAAGGAGGGAATCAGCCTAAGACATTGTGTCTGTGAGTTGAAGGGTCTTTATGCTGCTTTGCCTGGTTAGTGTAAAGGAAGACTAGCTTTGACTACCTTACACAAACAACTTGCAGATGTTTAAATACATGTGAAATAAGTACTTTGGTATGTGAATGCCTTGCTTGACAGCACTTATGACTATGGGTAAATGATTTGTGAAACAGAAGTGCCTACTATATGGATTTTTTCAGTGGTCTGGCCAAAGTGTGATAGTCTAAGTACAGTAGACAAATGTACACATACTGGTGTAATGTCTAGTGCAGCTTTTCTCCCTACAGTGGATACTTGAACATAATTGATAAAAAAATTATCATAGTCTTTTCCAGTTTCTGTATAGATGACATCTCAATTATTTTATGTGACAGTGAATTTCCCTGGTTGACCACACATTGCCTTAAAAAAAATCAAAATCTTATAATTGTGTTCCATTCTACTGACTTTTAATTACATTGAAAGACTCCCTGTGTTATGGAATCATTGTGCATTATGCCACTGTTACTCTGCCACACGATAATGAGGAGGGACTTTTCAGTTCTAAATTTTTAGTGCCTTGCCTAAGCCTCTTCTAGCTCAGTACAGTCCAGCATTAAATAATGTTAGACTTCATAACTTCTTATCAAATGTTAGTTCTGCCATGATGATTGCTGGACACCTTCATGGCTCATCTCCAGATTTTCCATGTGATACAAGACACATTTTTCATTTGGTTTCAGGTGTGGTGAGACACACTCTGGTTTCAGGCATCTGCAAGTGAAAACTCTAAATTCAGCATATTATGACATGTCTGTGTAGTTCCTAATATATGTATTTTTAAAAGATGTTCACTCTGGAAGCTGTTATCAAACACACATTCAATAGTTCTCTCTTGACACTAGATTTTTTTCCTTAAAAAATTTCCAGGATATATAGATCTTAAAATTATAATTATTTTTTTTTGTTATTTTTCCTCTTGAAAATTGTTTCTGTGAGAATTAGTTCAAAATTAATTTCATTCTTCTATAATTTCATTTGGTGAGAATTGCTAAGATTTGTTGGGTTTGTTTGTTTGTTTGTTTGTTTTTGTTGTTGTTTTGTTTTGTTGGGTNGAAAAAAACAAATAACAGGGTATTTTTTTTTTTTTTTTGTTTTTTTTTTTTTTTCCCTTTTTTTTTTTTTTCCAGGATACTTTCATAGAGACTAATGGGAATTATTTCACATTTAAAAGACTAATTTGGAGGTAAGAAGCAAATCTTATGATTCATGCCTTTTTTTTTTTTTTTTTTTTTTTTAATTTTTTTTTTTTTGTTATCTTTNTCTTATTCTTTCGTAACCTTTAGTGCAGTGCATAGAAACTTGATCTCTCCTTTTGGATCAAATTATATTTTTTTTATACTCTGTTACACAACTTACCTTCCTATTTCCCTTTATCCACAGCATTAATCCACTGATTATAAAATGAAACTCTACATGATCAGCACTAAAATGGTCACTGATCCCTATCTTGGCATATTTTACCAGAGTATTAAAAATCCATTAGATGACTGTATGGTTGTTTTGCCCTTATGTTCAGATCACTATTCTTTAGCTTTTATTTTGAGGGTGGTTTTTTTAGCTTTTTATTCTACTTTTCCCTATATCCCAACTTTCACAATCAAAGCTGCACACAATCTACTTTGAATGATCATCTGGGCAAGACAGTGTTATACAAAAAAATATAAGATAAACTCCTAGTCTCCAGAATTCTTTCAACGTGGTGAAATGTAGTTTCTGGATTTTGGTCTTTTAATACAAGACATGAGTTTGTAAAACTGTGCTATGGTTTGTGGCCTGAAGTATACAGGGCAGATGAAACAGATACTGTGTTCCTCTTCTGGACTACAAATCCAAGCACCTCTTTCCTGAAATTTAAACAGCTGAGTTCAATTAACAAGCTATGCCCCTCTAGTCTGCTGTTTCTTCATTTCTAAGACCTGCCACTTTCTCAGTCAAGTCAGCTTGAGTTTTTTTAAGGAATTTCAGCAAATTAAGGCCAACAATATTGAGACAAATGTTAATGCAAAGCCTCTAGTGCTAAGTCCTGTGAGATTGCAGTCACAGAATCACTCACAGGAGGTGTTTGGCACTAAGGGATAGTGTTCAGCATCTTAATGAAGTACATAAGCTCTCATCACACAAAAGCCAATATTTGCACTCAGATTTCACAAGAGAAATTGATTCTGTGGAGTTCAATCTGCAGGTAAAACTGTTTCTGTGAGAACTCATGCTGGTAAAAGATTCTAGAGTTGATTTGTTTTGGAGTTTGTTTCTTTATTTTTGTTTATTTGTTTGTAGTTTTTGGTTGGTTGGTTGGTTTGGAATCTGGTTTTATTTTCCTGTATTAGTGTATGCATGTACACTCTCAGCAGGGTTCTCCAAGAAAGTGTTTTCACATTAAGCAGCAGTATCCTCAAAGATGTCAATAATCATGGCAGAGTAGTGTAGCATCTGAGATGTTGTAACACCTTCCTCTTTTGGATCAGTCTTTCAATATTTGTTCAAGACCGTACTCTGACAAGCAAGATACAAAGACAGTGTTAGATAAAAGGCTTAGCACTTACAGACAAATGATGAAATGGAAAATGATGAAACTCCTTTAACAATTCATGTAAAGTTGATCATAACGTCCAAAAGCTTGTTCCCAGACATCTCAGCATCTCCAAGGATAGTTCATTAATATTTCATTTATATTTTCTAAACTTCTGACCTTGTTGAAGGTCTCAGTAAATATTGATAAACTTGTTATAGGGAGAAGTGATCCTGGTCTTTACTGCTCAGGAGACAAAGGGCACGTGTTTTCAAGAACATCTCCCTGTGTCAGGGCCTCTCTAGCCATCCTGAAAGGATCTCTTTCAATACAGTGACGATGGCTCATGATCATGTTGAAGCATTGTATAGGAAGTCTATCTCAGCCAGGAGAGAAGAACTGGATCTTTCTGAAAGGCCAAAGCTATCACAAAAAAAAAAAAAAAAAGGCTGAAATTGTGGACACTGAGAAGCGGTACATGTGTGCATGTGTGAGTTTTAATGTACAAAATTTAACTCCTGAACTCCCATGTACAAGCCTCCTGCCCTCTAGCTGTACCCTCTGTAGGCTGATTGCAAACTTTTATGCCACCTAGACTTAAAAAAAAAAGGGTATATCATGAACCTTGCAATTAGTAAAGAGACATGAGACAGAATCACCAATGAGGAGGATGATCTCATTTTTCCTCTGTATGTAGACTAATATATTGAGGGAAAATAAAGTCCTTGCATGCTGTAAAGAGAATTCTTTAAAGGAGTTGGTCTCAGAAAGAATAATGGGGGCTGGAAAGATGGTGACAAAGTTGTGGAAAGAGAAAGGATCCTGCAAGTGAAGGAAGATCCTGAAGATGAGAGATGCATGGAGTCAAATGGCAGGGGATGTTCAAAGACCTTGGCCTGTGACAACTGAGATGGGAAACTGTGAACAGTGACATGGCAGGAGCCAACATGGCTTTATGTCCAACCATCCAAAACCAGCAGTAACCTTTCTTTGGGTTACAGAGAATGCAACACAGTGGGTGGAAGTGAGAAAGTGAGTCAATTTCTCATTTGGCTGCTAAATAGACATCAATATTCAGATCTACTGCAGATGACTTTTCCTCTGGACTTTTGCATGTAACAAAAGCACAAAAAATATTGACCTGAAAATCTGTTAAATGGTGTAAAGAAAAGGTTTGACCAAATCAAACAAAACCTGATACACAGAGAATATGCCTTTCTTTTTTTTTTTTTCACAAAGAGTACCTCTGATCCCTGCAGAGATCTCTCTCTACCTTTTTCTAACTCTGAATACTATAACAGCATGTTGTTCTTTTACTTATCTACCTCCAAATGCAAGACCAAAGCAGTATATTTTTAACTGAGTCCTTCCATGAAGGACTTGATTCAGTTGTTCATCTTAGAGAAAATTAAAGTAGTTTTTTATTAGATCTTAAGAATATTTTGACTATATGACATAAACCATACGGTTTATGTGATCTGGGTCAATCTTACTAGTACAATTTTTAACCATATGTGTTCCTTTCAGGAATGATTAAATAGTTACTTTTATGTGTGGGATTGCTGTGTGGTCCCTGGGTGGTTCCACAGAGTAGAAGCAGATTTGGAGACAACTGCTTTGTCCATGGTAGGAACGTTCTTGAAATAGAATCAAGGTTATGTTCATCTTATAAATAGACAAACAATGTACAGGTCAATAATTTTTGGCTTATGTATGGAAAGCTTTTGTTCTCTAGTGTGAAAAGCAGAATTTCTGAGCCTTACTGTAAAGCTTGCTCATCTGAGTAATGCCAATGGCATAATGAGAGTAGTGAGAGATCCTCAGATTTCTCCATGTGAGGAAAATCTGTCAGGGCAATTTTGCTAATAATAAATCCTTCAAAATTTCAGACTAAAATATTAGTCACACCTGTAGCTTCAGGTCTTTAATATATAGGAGGTAAAATAGGAACACACTTAGTAAATATATAATTTTAAGCTCCTCAAAATGCTATGATACAAAAAGGTGTTCCTCATAACCCCACAGAAAGTGTAGTACACATGTCAGAAATAAAGATGTTAATGCTTAGAAAATATTTTGCTTAGTGTTGCTGTATAGAATGCCAATGGAAAAATATGGCTTTTAGTCTGTACCTCTGGCAGGTACTTGTAAGCCACATAATATCATTTCATGAGTCATCTGAGTGAAAGAATTTTTGGTGCTATAGACCTAAACAGTGAAGATTTTGGATCATCCACAACCAGGTATAGTGGCAAATAGTTCTACATCAGAAGGAAGAAGGGAATACAAAAACTTCTGATTTTGTCCATTCTTGCTGAATATACACGCATTTATTTTTGAATCTAGAATACACCATCCATGCCCCACTCTAAAACCAGATTTACTGTGATTTTTATAACTCGTGAGAGTATCTATCAACATTTTTAATACTAGATTGAAACCATAGGAATTCTTGAAAGTGTGCAAATATAGACTGGACCCATACTCACTGATTGACCAGCCAACTATTGATCCAACATCTGGTAGTAACTACAAAACTAGACAAATACCTGCACACAAAGGAAAAAAAAAAGAACAAAAAAATCCAAATACTAAACAAAAACAAAATTAAAAAAGGACAAAAAAAGCAAAACTAAATTAAAAAAAAAAACAAAAACAAAAACAAAGCAAAACTAGAAAACAAAGAACTAGTTATAGCTAGATAAATATTTTTTCATGCATATAGCATATTTGCCTATATACACCAATACAATACTTGGTATATGCTTGTGATCCTTCAAGTTTCAGTCTTGGTGAAAACTGGTTGTCACTTTGACTTGTAAAAATGCAAATTTTAAGCATGCAGGCTATTTCCTCATGGATATTTTATATACTATAGGACCCTGACAAAGCATAGGAATCAATCCCCCAGCAAAATTTTAGCATGGAGGCACTGCAAGAATTAGCCTGCTCAATTACTGCAAATGCAGTTACTTTCCAGGAAAGTGACAGGAGACCTTTTAAATTTAAACTCAGCAAATAGCTAATAAATCTTTCAGATGAATAATTTTTCAAAGAAAGGAGCCTGAAGCAAGCATTGTGTGGCCTATGAAGGGATAATTAAAGTCTTGCTTGTCTACTATCCTGATCTAATCTCTTACTTGCTCCAAATACTTCCTTCCTTCTGAGAGATTTAGATTATGATGAAGCAAAGCACTTAAGTGTCTGCATGATTTTAACTTGAGGATGTGCATTATGAGAGCATGTTATCTGGATACTTCTTCCTCTATCCTTCTCCCTGATTATCCATCTATTTGAGAAATAGGGAGAAAAATTATAATATTGTTTTAATCTTTTTCATATTGCCTTCAATTTCAGTTTTCAACAATCAAGTACCTTAACTAGATAGTTTGCATTCAACTCAGATAAATACATACAAAGAAATGAACAGCTGTGAATTTTCAAGCTACTGAGATTTGTTTCTACAAATTTAAATACTCTTTCTTTTAAAACAAGAGGAAATTATAATATTTTATATATTAGTCTAGTAGCAGACAAATTTGCCTTATAAGTGAGAAATGCAGTTTAATCCTCCAACTAGGGATTTTCATAATTGGGTCTTCCATCTCACAAGATAAAGCTTTATCAAAGTTGCTTTGTAAATTATTCTGGTAAGAACATTCTTATGCCTGTTGGTATGGTAATACTTATGTTTTAGTTACATGGTACTGTTTCTACCATAAAACAGCTACAGTTAGAACATTGTTGCAGTTTACAGAAGGTATCATCTCCACAAACATGGTCAGTACAACAGAGAAGAGAAAGGTAGAACCCGAGTCACTCTTGCCAAACTTGTCTCTAAAGTGATGTTTTAGATATGTATTATTAGATATTATTTAGATATGTATTTATTTTCTTGTTTTGCCAGGAAAAAAAAGATATAAGCAAAGGAAAAAGTGAAGTGAGAAACTGCAGACGGAAATAGAATCATGGGCAAATCAGCCAGATGGGAATAGGATATTCATAAAGAAACATGGGGTTTGATGTTTTCATTATGGTTTCTGGTTTCCACTTGAGCAATCAGTTCTGGTTTGTCTGCTCTACCTGCAGTCCCTTTCCCAAAAACCATGATGCTGAAAGAAGGAAAATGTGTTTAAGCTGTAGAGCCTAGGAAAAAATAACTATGTTTCTGACCTTAGGCAGAATAAAACTAGGTTGGGTTGGATCCTGTCACTGGGGAAAACCAGTCAGTTCACGTGGTTCGAACCACATTAGATTGAAGCAGTTCATTGATTTATGAACAACATGTTAACAAAGATCAATACCAACACCAGTGATAAATCATGGTACTAGACAGTTACAGAGTGTTAAGTAGCTACACATTTCCCAGCCCTGTAACTAATCCCCAGGAGGACAGGCCACTAGTACACCCCCAGCATGCAGGCAGGCACATGACAGAGTCTGGTTGGTGGTGCTGCAGCCCATCCTCCTCCAGGCTCCACTCCACCTGACAGCTTTCCATGCTGCCTTCATAACCCTTTTCATCTGGTTCCCTTTGTATTTCTATTTCTGGTCCTATGCCCACAGTACACCTATGCCTCACCACACTCACACTCCTACTCTGATTTGGAGGCTCTGATCCGTCTTTACTCCCTTAAATTTCATTAAAGGGAACTGAACAAACTGCATGATGCAATTAATTTACAGTAGGTAGTACTGAGAATGACATACATGCACAGAAAAGTTAAAATGATATGACGTCCCTTAGGGAGAATATTCCTGAGTTCTCAGAGTCTAAGTTGTGAACATCCAGACATTTGATTTTATCTGAATTTGGCTCAGTATTTTATACAGTGGAGATTAATGAACCCTGGACACTGTCAACATTTTATGAATAGTATATGAGCTTTTACTCTTTGTAGAATCACCTCCAAAACAATCCTGTAGCACAGATATCTAATGTAACTAATACCACTGTCCACTGTTGGAAAAAAAAAAAAGGTAGATTGTATGGTTTTTAAGAAATATTTATTTCTGGACTTGAACTTGACCAGGGATTTGGTCAAATTTGAAGTTTTTGTTATTCAAATAATTAAAATGGACAAATTAACTAAAACAAAGACAAATGTGCTATTATTTTAGACATCATGACAGTCAGCTACAAATGCTATTGATTTATATCAGGGTATGAATTCAGTATTGTCAGCTAAGGAATATAATTTTAAAGTTCAGTGCAAGAGTATTTCAATGTCCAACCCAACTGTTCAAATAAATCTTCAAAATCAAACAAATCAAATAAATTTTCCACTTCATTAATTTATTTGTTTGGAGGGTATCCCTATGTATTTGAAGCTATCTAATTGAAAGTATAATTTTATTTTCTATTGAGTGGATTTTTTCTGGTTTAGAATGCCCTCTGAATTCTTGAAACAATAGCTGTCATTTGGCTGATTGGCTTTAGTCATCATGGCTAGACTTTGTGAACAAAGATTTGGAAGGGTTTTACCCACGCTTGCTGCAAGTGTGCTGATGGCTGATAAGGCCAATGCGAGATAGGCAAGTCCGGTTGCAAAAGGCCAAGATTTGGCCGCATCGGAAGATGCCCGTTGGCCGCGGTTTGCCAGTGGGGTGAAGGGTGGAGATGAGCTTTGGTTAGGCCACCTTTTCTAGGCCCCTCCCCATGTGGAGCAAGCAGTGTTCTCCTTGAAAAAGGCTGCTTGGTCATTCAGGATGCTGCCGAACAAGACTGTAATCTCTGGGGTCAGTCTTGAGCGACCAGTGTCCTGAACCGCCTGCATGCAGGGTGGGGTCTGTGGCTCCCCGTGCTCCGTAACACCTGCTGTTTTATCCGTCACCTGTCACTGCAGGGCTTTGCAAGTGTGGGTGAATCCCTCAAGCCTGCGCAGTGGACTTTTTAGGTGAGGCACAGCGTGTGCAGAACTGGCCCCACCCTTTACGCTTGAGGTTCTTCTGCCAGGGCCTAGCAAGCTTGGACAGTGACAGCGAGGACCTCAGGATGTAGGTTTGGTTAGAGTATCCTTCTCATAGATGGATGGCCTGACAGGGCTAAGTGAGCTCCATCGTCCCGGGTTTGGAGTTAGAGTTGTCCTTGTCCTAGGATGGCTGCCGAGCGGCTGACGAGCCCATCCTGCCCGAGGACACACTTTGTCTGATCCTTCAGTTGAGACCTGTCCAGCATGGGAGACCCTACCAGAGGCATAAACCACCACTAGTATAGCTCACAACCTCATAAGGGCACACAAGCTTCTCCCTCACGACAAGGGGGTGTCCGTGGAGAAGATTGGCTTTAGTACGTAAGTGAAATTAATGCCAAGGTTATGGGTTCAATCTCTGTAGAGCCTATTCACTTCAGAGTTGGAACCTTGTGGGTTCCTTTAACTTAGAATATTCTGTGACTGTCATATTTGCTCCTGTGAAGTCATTAATTACACCTATGTAAGTAAAAATTACAGCATCCAGTCTAAGTTGATCAACCCTCAGTGCCTCTATGGGAAAATTAGCACTCCCTTCTTTAAATGAGGTGTTTCAAACAAGAAGGAAGAATTGGAACTTTTTCTCAATTTACTGTAAAAGAGAAGGATGTCTAAGTGGTTAATTTGATCAGTCTTCTCACCTTTAGGTCACTAAAGTTATTGTAATGTCTCCTGCAGGACATGAATTTCCACTTTGTACTACTTGCTCTTTTTATTTCTATTGTCCAAGTCCAGATCATCTGTTCTTTTTGTCTGAAAAGCTGCTCTCTTGTATATCAATGGCATCTGAGTTGTGCCAGGATAAAAAGCTTAGCTACGAAAAATTTTTGCAAAGTAGATGATAAACATGCAAAGTACTTTAACTTCAGGCTGAGCAACATTACAATGCCCGCTTCGTAACTTTGTTTATCTTCCTTCTGTTGAATGCTAATTTTCTTCATGAAAATGTTAAACTGAAATTAGAGTATACATATGGATTTTAGAGATCTTTATTATCTCTGCTTTTTAACTTCAGCCAGTTTTGCATAAACAGACCTTATATACAGAATAAGTGTTCTGCAAAACAGGTATTTTCTGAAAGCTGCTACTAGTAATACTTACAGTATACAGAGAGTGTTTAGACCAACAATTTGTCATTTTGAACATAACATCTTGCATGTAGACCTCATTTTGCTTTACACGTGTATTTTCTCACTTTAACCCAAATGTAGGTTTCAATTTTGTGTTAAATAACTTGGATAGTATTGTTTTCCTGGAAGGTATATTCAAATCTTTTCCAAAATAGTAGTCCTGGTGAGTGAATAATTATAGCCACTGTACAGTCAGAATGTGTGCATGTACTGGGCAATAAGTAAGAAAAATGAATCTAGGACCCACATGTCAGATATGTTGGGAGCATTCCCTAAAGATAAACACTTGTCCTATCACTGCAGATTTTATTTTATTCTTTTATATTTATTTTTATTTTATTTTTTGTTTTCTTTTTCATTTTAAATAATCTGCAATAATCTTCAGAGGTCTCAGAACTGTAGCTGTCTGATAAAGCTACTACTTATATTGCTTTTTGGGTCTGTTACTTTGTTTTTGTTTTTCTTTTCTTTTCTTTTTTTTTTTTTTTAAATATCATAGATGGGATGAAAGAATATCTAACACAGTTTACAAGAGAAGACACATTAATTAGATAATAAGCATGTTAAAGTATGCCAAATACATTCTTGTTGTTTGAATAACAAATATATTTCCATAATTAATTTAAAATATGCACTCTCACAAAACTATTTGTAATTGTTTTACCATGCTTTTATAGGGTTACTGCATTTATAAGGTGCAACATTAAAAAAAAAAATTGCATTTGCAATATCAAATATACAAAAGCAGGGAAATAACAAGACCCAACAAAATACATAGCACTGATCAAAGTCCCCAAACTTAGATCCACAAGCTCATGTAAACAAGATTTACAGTGCCTTTCCTCTTCTCATATATTCATCTGTTTTTCTGGCTTTTATGATGATATATTTCTGTAGGAATCTTAATGCATGTAGAACTGGATAGGGAGTCCAACTGGAAAATATCTAGTCTTTGGTAGTATTTTATCTAAAACAACTTGTTACATCATAGTAAGATTTTCAGTTGTCCTCAGATTTGTGTCTTCTGCTAATTCTTTACTTTCTGTCACTTCTGTAACATTTTTGCTTTCTAATTGTTTCAATAAGTTAAAAAGTGAAAAACTGTTATGCAAATATCTGAAGCACCAAACTGCCTTTTCAGCATTATATTTTGAATTTTGATAAAATAATAAGAAAGTCAGTAGGCTTTAATGAACAGGTTATAATATTCTGTGAATAGAGCTGCTTCAACTATTCATTGCAAACAAAGATATTTCATGAATCTTTCTATTTATTTTTTTTTTCCTGTTTTCTAAGTCTCTGTTAAGAGAGCTTTAATTTCATGAATTTGTTAATTTTTTCATTCTTGGACTACCTGAATAGTTTATTAAAGCAGTGAGTTACAGCATTATACTAGTTTTCTCTGTAAAATGAACATTTAAATGTGTTTCATACTTAAATAATCAGTTTAATTTGTAAAAACACTATTTTATTAGTGTATAATAGATCACATACTTTAAGATGTGAAGTGTGTATGTCAGAGAAATTTTACCATCGCAGAGGTGCAGGCAAGTATCTTTCTTTTATAAACTTAACAGTTTGATAAAATGCCAGGCAGGAGCGGGTTGACATAAGGCAGCAAGCAGGTCTCCATGACACCTAGCTTTTTACACACATATAAGTGTCCATAAACAGACAAGGTGGAAGAAAAAATTAAGTCTAATGATGTTTATTAGAATGATTGTATCTCATTATAGACTAAATAAAATTGAGATCATCATTAACTTTGTAAGTTGTTCATGCTGTTCACAACAGATTACAAGAAGAGATTTTGTTTCACGGGCTTATGGAGAGAAAAATTTGCAGTGCACTGCAAGCTGTAGCTACCACTTGTCTTATATTTTAATCCATGATGATTTTCTGTATCCATGATCAATCTGCCACAGCCTTGCTTCTCTTGGGATACATCATCATCATTCAGAGTCAACTTCAAGAATGGCTCCCACTTTAACTTTTAGCTCCCCTACACAGAGAAAGCTTTTTCCTATTGCAGAACAAACTTCATAGCTTCTTCATTTTTCACTGAATGCACATTTCTTCTACCACTCCATTTTGGATGGATGAAGGTCTTGGTCCTCCAAGAACCCAGTTCTCTGTTCTCTAAAGAAAGTGATTTCTTGAGTGAATCTTGACCCTTAAGTCAAAATGACCCAATACTCTCCAACCTGCTATTGTACCACTCACAACCCCATTGTCTAAAGGCAGCCTTGTCATTGTCATGTACCTAAAACCCTAGAAAAATGTCTTTGACATACAGCCACCAATTTTGCCTCCAATACACTTATGTTATCACTCTCTTTCATAGTTTAACCTTTGATAGAAAATTTCTTCTTCATCCTTATAGGCAATATATATTCCAGATTTCATTGATGTTGGAAATCAAGGAAAAAGACTCAAGAGGGAAAAGAAGGTATATTAAATGACTGTTGAATGGAAAAAAAAATTGTAGAGATATTTATTAGATCAGTAACTTGAGCTAAGGGATCTGTTGGAAGTAAATGTGGTTCCATTTGTGCTCATCTGCTTGGATTTTCTCATGTGCTGGTGTTTTACTCCCCCTCCAGTGGGACTAGGGCACAGAGGAACACAGGGAATAGTGTGTGCATTCACTTTGTCCTGATAGGCACACATATGTTCTTGTATGCCAGAGTCAATCTACACACATCTAAAACATCCACAGAAAATGTCAAAAGCTGAGGTGCAGTTTTTTTTCCCCTTGAATGATAACATTGGTGAGATAAGCAGCTTTTCCAGCACATCTTTTCCTCAGCATTCTCTAACAGGATTTGTTTCCATGAAGATGTTTCTTATATCTCTGGGAAAAGCTTGAAAATCCTGAAAATTCAGGGCAGATTAACAGCATCAGTATTTTGTGCATGACATAGATAGTTCTAATGTAAGTGGTGATTCCTTTGTGTGACAATCTGAGGTCTTTTAGCCTGGATATTATTTTATTTTCTTTTTCATTGTCTGACTTGGAAGAGAAATCTAATTACCATTACAAGACCATACAAGGATAACACTTTCAAATTGATAAGTCTTCATTAAAGCTTCAGATTTAATCTGATATTTGGAAAGTACCCTTACTAGACATTAATTTTGCCTATGACACCTCTGAATGTAAGAGACATTAAGCTAAAGAGAGATGCACTCTAACACCAATAGTTTTGTACTTTTTTTTTCTTTTAATTAAGTTACCATCTGTAGAATGTTGCTGTAAAAATAACCCACCAAATTCTTATAAAGTTTCCTTTTCTTCTTATTAATCCTGTTCTGTTGAAGAAAAGTGCATGGGCTTGACTTGCCTTAGTTATCAGGTGTGAAGCACTGCATTCTCATATTGCTCCCATGGGATATATGAATATTTCTTTTTCAGGTGTTAAAGGGAGAAGCTGCTATATGAAGATTTACTTCTATATAGAACTTTCTAGCTTTGGTACTTCACACAGACAGAAATCTACAAACACAAGCTTACACAAAATCTTTGTGGATCAAGAGCAATGATCTTATCAGGAAAAAAGAAAAGTTAAAAAAAAGGGGGAAAGAAAAAGGAAGTAATAAAATCTGTTTTGTTAAAAACATTTAAATTAACAATTTTTATTTAATTCAAATTCAATATTTTGAATTTGAAAATGAAGAAAGTATTAATTTTGAACCTTCAAAGTTGAAGACAGAAAAATATTTGTTTATTGTCAACTGGATTGAGCCTCAGCTTTCTCTAAGTCGCTTTAGTGGTACTCTTAGTGTTTCTACCATCCACAGAGATACTATTGGGAAAAATGAATATACACTGATAGGAGATTTGAAATTTTATAAAGAACAAGTTTTAACCCTGTGTCTTGTTTAGATTTGAGATTGGGTAGCTAATTCTTTGAATGTTCTTTTTGAAATAACAGCTGTGATGTCTATCTTCAGCTTGAAAAAAAAGTTTGATATTTCTTTCATTAAGTAAAGTAATTTACAATATTTCCTTGTTTATAGTATATCAGGTTTATGGGAAAAGATAAAATCTTAAATTTCTTTGGTGACACTATTAAAAAAATCAAAATCTATTCTTTTAACTCTAACTATCTTTAAGTTTGCTGGACAATTTTAATACCAACAAAATTTGTTTGTCTAAGGATTTTTTTCTGGGTAACTTATTGTATACTCTCATTTAACAAAATAGCCTCCTGAAAAAAAAAAAATCTGTATTTAGAATAGGAATATTGATGTGTAATCAACATTTACACAGTAGAAATGCTGTTGTAGGTTATAAATGAGGGTATAAGGTGAGATTTGTACTGAGCCAGCTGGTCTAGAGAGCAAGGAAGAACTTCTAAGCTCCTTGAAATAGATCTCTTTGTAGTAAAAGAGCTAAGATTTTCTTCAACCAAGATAAACACTGTTCAATGGACAGCATTCATCAAGAGGAGAAAACAAATAGACAGAAGAACTACAGATCTAATCAGACTTGTTAAATCTGGCCCTTAAACCACCTTGTTTTTCAATTATTTTTTCTTCTTGCTTTCTTTGTTTCATTTTCAGTTCTTTATTCTCTTTGCTCTGTATAAAAGCTACTGTTTTTGTAGGTTTCTGAATGGAAAGAATTTGAGATTCTTGTGCAGAATGAGTTATACATAAGAGTACTTGCTGCTTACACAGCAGATTTGCATATTTTCTATTAAGGTTGTTGTTATTATTTTCCATTAATGCTGAATTTAACAATCTCCATATGAGCAAGTTGGATCTATATTGTATCCCACTACCTGATCATTAAACGGTTCACTTCAAATAGTCAGTTAGATATGAAAAAATAATCCAGACACTCAGCCTTCAGAGAGTAAGGAAATTAAGTAAGAATGAGGGGAAGGAAAAATAACTGAAGACATTGTTTTAAAAAAACCTTTTCAAACAGTGGAGCATTTTTGAAAACAACAAAGAAGATTGAAAATGGTGAATGTCTTTGTGAAAACTATTGATGTTTTTAATGGGGCTCACACCAATGTGTCTATAGTGCTGTACAGTCAAGAATACAAGACAGAGAATGGGGCAGTCCATTTGTGCCCATTCTGCTTCATAGAATACAGGAAAGACAAAGTGGGATTGGAAATTTTGTTTCTTTTACCCTTATACAGGTTATATGTTTGAGGCCTATAAGGCTACCCCACTACACCAGATGTTCCCCCTTTCCAAAGACACTTCTCTGTTCTGCCCTTGCTGAAGCAGTTTACATCATTAGGAAGTCAAGACTGAACTCAAGTTCTGTGAGGCACTGCAGCTGCATTACTCTCCCTTGAATGCTGATATGAGCTTTCAAACTTTGCCCACAAAGCTTTCAGCAGCTATACAGTTATGAAATATCATCACATGAGTAGTTTTAAACAATTACCTGACCTGGAATACTTGGGGAGATTTTGCATAGCATAGCTGGTTATCTGACCAAGAGAGATGTTGTGCAGCATACCAATAATTAACACAATCAATGAATTATTGCTTTGTGCTGAGATAGCACAAAGGTATGTTTATCTTGCATACCACATCTGGACTGATAAGCTTAATTGATACAAAACACAGGTTTTTTCTCTCCAGTAAATTGTCATGCATGTGGGTTGCGCTTTTCAATTTCACTTATATCAGTAGTTCTCCTTGGAGCTTTTTCAAGACTGACTGGCATTTCTGCCTCAGTATTAATAAATTTAACAAAAACTTAAGTTTTGAAATTAAAATAAATAGGCAAATAAACACAATACAAAAATATTGTGTGTGATGTCAGTGAAAAAGAAAATTCTTAAATGTTCTCTTGACAAGGTATAAAAAATTATTGAAGTTCATCTTTGGTATAATCAAAATCATGCAACTCCAGACAAAGAGATGTCTCTAAAATCCCTGTTAGATGCTTAGTTTCATTGGTCTCATGATCTACTTTCTGATTTTAATATTACTGTATTTTTTCCAATATTTCATTTCCCTTGGGAAAAAATATCTCCACAGACAAAATAGTAGCTCAAACCATGCATGTAGGTATACATTTTCAAGAAAGAAAATAATCTAATTTATTGGAATGCAGAAATCATTCATATTCACACACACAAAAGGAATAGAAAACAGATGTTTTTTTAAATGTGTTCATAAAAGAAAGATCTAATAACAAAAGTTCCACTATCTCCTTGGGTTACTCATTCCAGAAATTAGTTATCTCTAAGTTTAAGAGATATTTATTTCACAGCATCTAATTTAAATATTCCTTTCGGCAAACTGGTTTGTTCTATCCTCAGGTAAAATGGAGATCATGGATTGTCTTTCTAATATTCCACATATTTGAAGACCATTTTAATGTCCTCTTTGGGTCTTCTTTTCTAGACTAAACTAACTGGTGTTTTCAGCCTTCCTTCACAGGTTATTCTTCCTGAGTTCATCATTTGATCCAGTATTCCTACAACTTCAACTCTCCTGTGTAGAACTCAGCGTAATAATCCTTCTGAGGCCTTATTAGTGTGAAACTGATTAGAATCATTTAAATAATAACATTTCTTCAAAAATACCTATTTTCCTCCATAATTATAAAGGAAACGTCATTATTTGTTCACATGTAGTTCAAATTTGCATCTTAAGAATTTGAAATAAAACATATACAATAAATTTGAGCCTCAGTTCTTTTTCATGTAACCACAGAAAATACTTTATCCAGACTTGCAGAATATGAACTAGTATCTTTTTCTTCCAGTAGCTCTTCAGTGATAAATAGTGATATAAAGAAATAATATCAAATATCATAACCTACTTTACAGTAATTTAATTTAGTCTACATCATCTTCTGAGAATGCTATGTACAGAAAATTCTCCTAAATTAATGAAATATAGCATCTATTGCCTCTTTCCCATCCATCAGCAATGTTACTTGCTGTATTTCTCACCTCACATTTCATAGGTTGTTCACTTGTCTTCTTTGGGTTTTTGATAATCAACAAAGTTAACTCATACTATGAGTTTCAGCTGTTTATCACTTTAGGAATAATATGTGTACTTATATGAACACACATGCACACTCACATTTTAACTGGCCACTAATCTTGAAGATAGCCATATGATTTAAAGTCATTTATGTGGCAGATTATGGGTAGCCAGTTAGCTTTACAATTTTCCAAATTCTGCACTCACTATAGTGCTTTAATAATAAATTACATGGTTGTTGGACTGAATTTATTTTTTTTACAATGCTTTTATCTTATTTATGTACTTATTCTGCAGCTAGAGAGGAGGATTGTTTTGACAGCTCTTTCTTCTTTATGGAGACTGATTTTCATCTTAAGACACAGCTATGAGACTCAACATTGCTGTTACTATTGATCATTTTTTCATTTGTAACAGATTCTCGCACACTATTACACTGCAAATAAATAAAGACAAAAATTTTCACTGGCTTGTTCAAAAAAAAAAAAAAAAGGAAAAAAAATAAAAGATGTCTTTCTTTTACACCTAGCAATAGAGACAAAACAAAACTTAATTCTCTGGATGTAAGTTCCTGAAAGAAAATTATATAGACTTTATAGAAAAGCTCTAAAATCGCTCTTACATCTCTCAACTTTTTTGGTTTCATTGGCATGTACTTTGTGTTCTTTACCTTTTGCCTGGGAAATGTCTTAACTTTATCACTAGGCTTTGGCCACATGAAGCTCATGTGCCTGAAACTATGTATAGATGACTTCTGGGGAGCTTAGAATTAACTCTCTTATTATGCAGCTGCTTTACAACACAAAGTGACCTCCAACAGGTTTGACATTCTCCACTGGAGTCAGCTCCTTTGCCAGACCTTATCCAAGTGAAAGAGAGGACTTAATCCCCAGAGCTCCCCATTCAAGGGACCATTTAAGAAGGATTCCTCTAGCCAGTCCACCTGGGGGTTTTAGATAGGCCTTCTGCGTGTCTAACCTTTTCACACAACAGGCGCATACTGAGAGTTTCCTTTAAATAATGTTTGCTCAGCAATTTTTCTTGTGACATTTTTTACTCTCTTTATGGTGATGGCAGCAACACCTGAAGACACACCAACACAGGTGGCAATATATTTTAACTGTTATGCATGGTAAAAGCAAAACCAGCTGTGCCCCATAGAAGTATTCACACTGCATTTCAAAGACAATTGAAGGTATGCTCTGTCATTAAGGGTCTGAACAAAACAAAGCAGAGAAAAGCATAGAGGTCTGAGGTTTGCCATACTCCCCTTGCAGTACGGCTGGTGACATTATTTGATGATGATGATGACTAAGACAATATGTGTGCATCACAATTACAATGAGCGTACATGCAATATACAGGTAATTTAGGAAAACAGAAAATGAAAAATTGCTCTCCCTTTATTTGTAGAGGAATATTTCATTAATATTATTAAATGAAACACTGGTTTTGACATTTTATTAACAAGCAGAAAAAAGAAATGAAAAGATATATAGCATGTTCTAATTTTACATTTATATAAAAATTTTCATTTTTACAGATGCATGAATCCAAAATATCTAAAACTTATTCTGTCAGCACTAAGGACTTTCCTCTCACATGGCTGAAAATCTTACTTTTTAAAAAAATTATTCCTGATTCTGGGTTCACATTAAATTTCACATAAGTAACAGAATGCAATAGTCAAGTACAGGAGTATTTTCCTTTCTTAAGAACCTTTTAGTGAAAATTATTGATTTAAATATTTAAAACACATAAGAGGCAAACTGTTCTCTTGTTTAAAATATATATATTTGTCAGATACTTTAATTTTATTCAAGAAAAATAAGCAATCTGTTCATTTTATGTTCTGAAAAAGTAAAATTACAGCAACATTTTTCATGTCCATGACATTTTATCCAGGCAGGACAACTTTTTTTTATTTGACATGCACATTCTTGAATGTGAGTTAGCTGGAGGGTTTCTTCATTGCAGATACTACTCCTCCTCTAGATAACATGTTGATAAAAAAATTCATCTAAACATTCTTCTACAGAAGTTTCAAAAATTTTTGCAAATCTTTTTCAGTCATGGGACTTCCGACTGAAGTATCTTCTGATCTTAATCCTTTTCAGTTTAAAAATGTCTGAGAATTTGAAGCTAGGCTTTATTTTTTTATTTAGATTTTTTATTATGTTTGTATAAGACCATACTTTTAAATTCTAAAATATAAACAAGTTTCAAAATTAACAAATTAAATTGTGTTCATTTATGCAAATTATTATCCTTTGATTTTTGTTTTAATATCCACACTGAAGGAAACTATCCCACAAGTGCATTTGCTCTCTTTATCTGTCCCCAGATTTTGACTAAGTAAAGAAACCTGGGCAAAGGCAAAAAAAATACAGAGTTATAATTACATACATGCAGTTATTATAT